>JAKSZP010013436.1:0-109943 GCA_022478985.1 Massospora cicadina
TGTACCAGATTGGATTTGAAGCTTCTATTTGGGGCATCAAATGTCACTCCCAAAATCTTAAAGTTATCTACCATTTGTGAGGTAGTTCTTTCTGTTGTGAACACAGAAGATATCATGCAATGCAAATTGTGATAGGGCTGAAGGGCCACTTGCAAGATGATTCTAACACCAAAGTTGTCCAATACTTTTGCTCCAGCCAGGATCTGTGACTCCTGGTAAAATTAATCTGTGAAGCTAGCTAGAGACTCATCTTTATGCAACTGGATTCCCATAAATTCCTGCTTGCATTTTGACATGTGTCAGACTACCAAACTCTTTCATGATGGCTGCCTTTGCCTCAACATACGATTAGCTGTCCCCCTCTAGGTGAGTAACACTAAGTTCTTACAGTCAGTGTCTAGGCAATTCATGACTGTCAACGCCTTTTGACGATCCCCATAGCCATTCATGGTCATTTCAAACAGTCATAAAAATGCTGGGGTGTTATCCCAATAAGACGTTGGCAATTTTGGTGTTGCTCAAATTCCTCCAAGTCATTTCTGCCCGATTCTCTCAGTTCAGATATTCAGCTAACTTATTAAGTGACTTTGGGCGTCATTGTCATGGAAACGGCAGAAGAAGTTTAGACCAGCCTGCTAGTTGGGATGCGTGAGCACCCAAAAAGCAAGCCAGAATTCCAGGGGCATTGCTGACCGTGCGACTTGATATAGGATAGAGGGAGCCATGGTGATCAAAAGAATTGGTAATGCCCACCTGGAGTCTGGGGCAACGGACCACCAGGGAAATACCATCTGGGATGTGTTTTTATAAGGGAAAATAAACAAATAAAAATTTCTTTTTGGTAAATTTTATTGGAAAGGAAAGTAAGAAAATCAACCAACAATTTTCTCAGTGCCATGTAATTGATTAAATAGTAGTCAATTGGGTAGTGACAGGCTGGGGGTTAGGACCCAACAAAATTTGACCTAACCGGTGCATTGTTTGGGAATGGGGGCTTATTCTTTAGAACTGACATCACAAAATTTGGCAGTGGGCCGAGTCTCTGTTGGTTTTGACCTCAAACTTCCAAACCAGGGCTCAACTACGTTTCCAATGATTAGCATGATGGCATTTGGCCCAATGGGCGATGGGAATCCCCAAGGCCATCCCTTATAGGGACAGGTCCATTTGGTTGGGAACAGGTTTGGGGCAGCCAACCTGCACACGCTTGGTCATTTAACTGTTTGTTTGGTCAAGAGCGGCATATCAGATGCAGCGCCCAAATTACTATCTGAGGGTTTTGAACTTATGTCAATAGTGCCTGATATTTGTTCAACTGGTCTGGAGATTGAATTGGAACCGTCAGGCGATCCAGCTGATATCTCATCCTTCATGCTTTACAGCCATTCAAATTTTGTGCATCTGCCAGATTGCCAGCCAAATTAAATTCAACCAATTTTAAATTGATAAACTTGGCACAGATTTCGCTAATTCCCGCAACAGTTCTGCTGAGGTAAGTGTGGGTATTGGGGGTGGGATTCAAAGCGGACGAGCTGTTACCCATTGCTCATCTACTATTTGAGCGAGGTCGCCCTGAGTGATGAGGGGTACTGCCATTCTCTTCGGTATCTTCTTATTTGGGAATGGGAAGATGGAGCAATCGAGAGCCAAAGGACGTTCCCCAAGACTTACAGTCATCTCCAAATGGCAACAAAAGTGGGCAGCATGTTTCTTGGGGTATTCAACTTCCCAAGTATCATGTGAGGAATTCTTTCTTTTGGCATTGCTTGCCATATTAGGCTCACAAGCACATCTGTGATCTTTAAGTTCCTCCACTTGTTTGATTAATCTTTCAATATATGCACTGAAATTTCTTAAAATTAACGTGATCTGCTTCTCGCTCTGTTTTCAGGTAAAATACCTCCCAAATGAGGTCCCCTTCTTTCTTCTTCAACGAAGTTACTTTCCCTAGTAACTCATTCCCAAAGCTTGCTACATTCTTTATTCTTTCCTTCACCTTGGTGAATCATTCTTCCAAGGCTGCAAGCTCCCAATGATCCACTGAGTTTAAGGCATTCTGGTTTACAGTGGCCAACTCAGTCCTCAGTTTTCGTAGCTCATCTTTGTATGACATTCTTATAGATTCTTCACTCAACTACCCCCTGTAGTGAGCACCAACTTGTAAAAATTTACTCTGGTGGTTGTTATCAGCAAGCAACCTAATAACCTTTTTAATGCACAATTTTTTTCTTGTGCACTTCGTCACATTGTATAAAATGAATTATTAATTGATAATAGTATGGAGACTTAAAACTTTATTTTACCGCTAAAAAGTCACTTTGGAGCGTTTTAAATTTAAAATTTTATTTATCCACAGCCATCTGCCCAAACCTATTCTTTGATGTCTTTGGCTCCGCCGCCTGCCACCCCAGTGTGGGGCAGCAGTGCACCCCCACCTAGCATTTTCCGCCCTGTGGGCAAGCGCGTTCAGATGGGCTCAAACAGCCCACCCACTGCTTCCAACCGTTTTGTCCCCACGGGACTTAGCGCTCCACCTGGCGCGCGTCCAGCCTTCTCACACCCCCATCCTCTCGCCCTCCCTCGCTCTGTCATTCGCTATTGCCTCAGAGTGGACTATGGGCATTTGTTCCTATATGCTGATAAGGCAATTATTGAGCTAGCACTGCGGCCTTTGCACCAGCTGGCTTTATAGACTTCCGCCCTTTTAAGGGCTACTTTGACGTTGGGTTCCAATCTGAGGAGGATGCTGAAGCGGCAGCACAAACTCCTCTAATTTATAAAAAACCCCCATTCCCACAACCCATACTCGCCTTTCTTCAGACACCACGCTAGTGGTATCCTTGCAAATCTCCCATCCCACCTTCCACCCCAGGTTTTGTATGACCAGTTGGTCGCGGGGCTCATGGCTTATGGCACTCAGCCCAACCTCATCTTTGCCATTCCATCTGGTGCAGAGCGCCTTGCTGCTCCTCGTGCAACAGCCACCATCACACCACACCACCCTACCATAGCCCAACAAATCCCACCCCGCGCTAGTGTGGCTGCAGCGCCTGATCATTTCTTTTGGGCTCAGGTCAATAATGGTAGGCAGATTTGTTCCCTCTGCTTTGGCCTCAAACATGCAAAAAAAGTGTGCCCTCAGGCCAAGTCTGCTGCTGCAGCTTCTGAGCCTCCTTCTGGAGGTTCAGTATGGGGCGCTTTGCTGCCCCCTCTCACCCTCTAATCTTGTTCAGTGGGCCCACATGGAAAATCAGCCCCCCCCAAAACCTCCAGCCTCACTCTCCCACCTAAATCTACCCCAGCCAATCAGAGCAATGCTTGGACCACCATTGGCACCCAAGCAGCTGCCCATTTGCCCAATCCCACCCACCCCAAATTCGAACGCCACTATTCCAGTGAACCAAAATCCATGGGATCTATTGGCTGAAACTGACGAATCAGATAATGTCCTCATTAATAAGCATACAGGTCAACCTCTCTGCCAAGGCAATTATGGTCAGCCAGAATTTTTCCTTCCTGACTTTGATGAAACCCCTACCCCTCGCCATTTCGCTCCTCTGCCCAATACAGCCCCCTTCCAAAGTGATCACCAGCTCGCCTTAGCTGCAGTGGCCCTCTCCTCATTGCCCAAAACTACGCACCGCGGTGGCCCAGTCAGTGGCTCAGCTCCAGCATGGCCTGCCCACCCTCTTCTTCCCCCTGACTTCCCTGAATCTCCCTGCAGTGACATCTTGAAACTATTTGATGATGCTGAAGTTGCTGTTATGAATGTTGCAACGATTGCTCCATTCAACCCCTCAGCCAAAATCACCCGCCACAATATCTCCCTTTTCACCCAACTTCCTGAAGCCTGTAAAGAAGCTGAAGTTCTCCTCGCAACTTTTGTTGAAACACTTTCCCATCATTATCTTGATGTGGAAGAGGAAAACTCTACTACACTGACCTCAACCCCCACTATGCGGATGCCCCAACGCCCTGGCTCTCTGCTCTGATCTGGTACTGTAACCAACATCCCTTGATTGAGGTGGGTCTTTCTGAAAACCAACCCCCGACCCCTCCTCACCCTCTGCCATGGTGGGTTAGCAGTTTCTTCTTCCACACCTGGTTAGTAGTTTTGTTTTGTCGTTTTGAGTGTTGTGTTTGGTACTGTCCATCCCCTGGTTGGCGTACCTCAAATGAATTGGATAATAGTATAGAGACTATTATCCATAGTTGAGTATGAATTATATTTTGGCCTAATGCTCATCCAGTATTCCCAATTAAATACTCATGATGTCATAATCATAGGGATTCGTTCCCTTGCTCTTGTCGCCCAATCTTTGCTGAGATACCCTGGTGACAATCTCTTTGGTCCAACACACAGTTGGCGCTATCCCTGATTATGGATCCTTCTTCTCTAGATCCCCACTCAGATCTTTACTCTTTCTCTAAGAGTCTTCCAATTATTGCCCACAGCAATAATATCCTTGAGACAGAACAGCACATTGAAAGCTGATGATAGTTTAACATATACTGATTTGATAACTTAGAACTAAATAACTCTTATTATCTTCATTTATTTACTGTTTTAATTATAGTGAATCCTAGGGTTATATGTAGTGTGGAATTTGGCTGTCTAACTGTCATGGAAATGGCAGAAGAAGTTTAGACCAGCCTACCAGTCAGGATGTGTAATCACCCAAAAAGCAAGCCAGATTGCCAGAGGCATTGCTGACCAAGCGACGTTATATGGAGCCAGGCATTGTGAAATGACAAATTGTTGATGTAGAACAACAGTGAGTATGATCCTGACGACAAATCACAATGTGCCCATCCCAGACCTAGGGCCTTGCTGCAGGGGGTGGGATTACAGAAATAATTTCAATGAGTTCATCGGCATATGGGGTCATTTCAACTGGGGAGGCAAGGAGACGGATTCTCACTTGCAGTTGGTGGATGTAAGGCCACAAGATCCTGTTTAATGTTGTCAGAAGCTCATGATAGCAGGGTTATAGTGCCAAAATATCTTATTCACTGAATCCAATCAATGACAGAGGGGGGCCATAGTGACCATGGGTACTGTTAGAGCCCATCCGGTATATGGACTGACAGGCCACCAGGGAAACGCCATCAGGGATGCGGCCAGAAGGATTAATACAATAAAAAATTGATTAGTTTTTTTGGGAAAGTTTTATTGAAAGAAAAGGAAGAAAATTGACCACCAATTTTCTCAGTGCAATGCAACTGATTAAATAGTGGTTGATTGGGGTAGTGACAAGCTGGGATTGGGGTAGTGACAAGCTGGGATTGGGACCTCAATTTCAACCTAACTGGCAAATTATTTGGGAATGGGCAGATTAGTTTCCTGTGAACTGACATCAAAAAGTTTGGCAGTGGGCTGAGTTGCTGTTGGTTTGACCTCAAATGTTTAAACTGAGGCTCAGCTACATTTCTGATGGTTGGTGTGACAGCATTTGGCCCAACAAGCGGCGGGAATCCCCTCAACGCTACCTCCCACATAGGGTGGGTCCATTTGGTCAGGAACAGGTTTGGGACGCCCAACCCACCCACACTCAGTTGCTGGGCATTTATTTGGTCCAGTGGAATTGCATTGGCCACAACACCTGAATTGTCAATGGGGACTTCAAACCCTCGTTGATGATGTCCAATGCTGTTTCCTGCCCAATGAAGATGATCCCTGATGACTTTGGTAGGGAGGTGATTTGTTTGATCAGCATGTTAATCAAATTAAAACTGTCGGGCATTCTGGCTGATAAATCAGTCTTCATACCTTTCCAGCCATTTGAGATCTAAACATTGGGCAGATTAATGCTCAAATTAGTTCTGATTGATTTCAACTTGATGACCTTGCAGATTTGCTGATTCCCCATAACAATTCTGCTAAGGTGAGTGTGGGTACTTGGGGTAAAATCTGAAGTGGAAGAGCTGTTACCCAGCGCTTGTCTACTATGTGAGCGAGATTGCCCTGAGTAACAAGGGGTACCGCCATCATCTTCAGTGCCTTCTTGCTTGGGAATGGAAAAATGGCCCAATCAACAGCCAGGGGACATTCCCCAGGACTTACACTAACCCTCAGTTGACACCTCTTTGATGAAATGGCAGCCATTGCCATTGAATCACCCATCCTCATCTCAGCAGCAATGGTCTTCCCCATCCTGGCTAGGATTCCTTCATTGGATATCCTCAAGGACTAAAATGGAAAGAGTTGGAAAATGTGTCCCTAAATGTTTTTCTCTCAACCAAAGTGAACTAACCATATTTTGCTAGAGACCTGCTTAGGTAATGGGACTTGTTACCCATTAAGGCAGGTCATTCACCAACCAATCAATTCACTAGTTTCAGGAAGCATCACTCACCTCACAACTTGCTATTCATTCCCAATAAGTTGGTGATGAAACCTGACTGATCCCAATCAGTACACCCGATAGTTAATCACTATTAGATGCTCCTATTTCATTGGCAACTCCACCCAATGAGATCTTAAGTATTTATCCAGATTGATCCCCAATGGATATGACCAGGCGAATATCCCAAAATCACCTGAACATAGTTACTCCAAAACTTGGGCCAACCAATTTCCAATTCACTTTGCCTTAGGGAATTTTCCCCTAGCGATACCAGGTAACCTATCAGGCTGGGAATATAGGCAAAAATCCCAATAGGGGTAGAAGGCTGCTCCTGATTCTGGAAAAAGCTTATAAAATTTTTGCAAACTTTTTCAAATGCTTGGGGCTAAGCCAAGGCAATACTACCAATCCAGGTCCTGGTAACTCAAGTCAGCTTGTTTGCATGGCTTGGGTGGTCTGGATTCATCCCAGGAGGAAGGGGTTTATGGATCAGATTATTTGCAATTTGAGCCAGTCCCTTGATTTGGCTACTTGTGCAATTCAAACTCCCTGGATCTATTTTGGAGCATCGGGGCAGAAGATCCAAGTCATTTGGAACTGGGTTTGTGATCCAAACTGTATTCCAATCTGGTTTCTGAATCAGGCCAGTCTGGACTAGCTCCCCCAGTCCAGAAATTGCCATCCAGGCTCTGATGTTGGGAATTGCCATTTTCCCAAATTCTGGTCATGGTTTGCCTGAGGAGTGGGTGGTCCCAGGGCCCTCTCCATGCCCCCTGATGTGTGCCATCTCCCTGCAGACCCCTTCTATCAAACTTGCCAGGATTGAAGAGGGGGAAAGAGGTGGGAGTGGGATATCTTTGGGTGAGAAAGCCATCACCCAGCGCTCATATATCATATAGGCTAGGTTGCCCAGCTAAGAAAGAGGGTCCACTGGAGCATTGGGGCCTTTCTTTATCCAGAAGGGGTGCTGATCCCTATCCAGTTGCAAGGGCTGGTCCCCAAGACTTACACTTATGAGATTTAACTTTAAAGTACTTAATCTATTAAGAGGATCAAGTTTCTGAGTTGAAAATAATGATGACCTAGCTTTGCCCACCCTAGATTCTGATATTTAAGAGCTATTGTTACTAGATTAAAGCTAGCCATATTTTGACTCTTTAATCTCAACCTGGGAACTATTGGACCTCACCCAACGTTGGTCAAGGGTATATATAAGATCTGGTAAGGTGGCTAACTTTGTGGATCTGGATTTTTAACTGCAGCTTTATTTATAGCCTTCACCAGTAATTATATCATTACTTATAATACCCTATCCTATGATGGATGATTTGATCCTTTCAATTTATCAACACTGGGATAATGATGCTGAACAACCAATAGATTCAATTCCCAATAATCAATTGTTACCTAACCTATGTACCCTATTGTTCCTACCAAAGGTATACAACTAAAAATTCCTAAGGTGTTGTCACCTCCCTGACTCTCCTGCCCTTAGAGGTTGCACCTCCAAGGTATGCAGTTGCCCCTATTACAGCTATTGAATGGTTGACTGGATCTAAATCATCAGTAATTATAAACCAAAATATCCTAAGTATATCTAAACTTGGGATTCAAAGCCTAGCAATTATACTTAATAGTATTTGACTATGATGGCATAAGCTTGAGGGCTTTGGTTAGGTCAGACCTAATAATAAGTACCAACTTAATGACTCAGGCATGTAGGCTTTGTTGGTCTATGCTGAAATTAGTTTTTATATTAATCAAGTTTATGATCAAATTAATACTAATTAATGGTATGAATTGCCTTGGCATATGCTGCCAATTGCTTGTGAAAGAGAATCAGTTCAGCTATTTGCAGATGCATCTAAAATTCTGTCTTGAGAATATTGATGAAATTTATACCAACTCTGAGGCCATGCAAGATGCATAAGTCAAAGGATTTTATACTCTAAACAAATATTTTATATGTTCCTCTGGCCAAGTGCCATTGAAAATGAGATATCATGGGTAAGATGTAATGAACATTGAACCCTATAAAGTATCTCCAAGTTGATACTAATAAAATACAATTAACTATTACTACAAGTTCATAGTTTAACTTATAAGCTTTTTGTATCTAATACTTTATGTTATATTAAGTTGAGAATTTACTTGGGATCAGTAAGATCAGGGCAGCATGCCATCATCCAGGTAACAACAGGAGAATACAAATTTGAAGTGCTACTACCAAGGAGTTATATCTTGAACTATAGTCACCATCTAGTCTATTGTCACCATATAATAGATGTACAAAACTCCACCATACTGCAGAAGAAGAACCAGCTATCTAAAGTAGATCAAAATTCAACAGCCATTTGGTTTGTTACAAGAGCCTTTTGTATGTTACTGAACTATTACTTCCCTCATAATATCTCTAGAATCCCTCATTTTAGTCCCATCTGAACAATTGGGCCATGGCTTTATGGGCTATCCACTGGGTCCTGACTCATCCAAACTGGAAACCTAGTCCTCTCCTAATTAGTTGCTTCACTGAAAATGATTAGGTATTCAAACAGTACTTTAAATATTTAAGGTTTCTGAATGGACTAAAATAGATAAAGGTTGGCCCTTTTGTGTAATCTGGCCTAATCTTCATAGATACCTGGATCCTAAAAGAATATATAGATAAATGTATTAAAAACAAGGATAAGTAAACATTTCACAGTGGTTAGGATAAAGTTGAGTGCGATGGCTCCATCTAAAAAATGATAAAATGAGGAATATAAAAGCCATGTGGGATTTTCAGGGTAAAATGGATCCAGGGTGAACCGACAGTTTACAGCGGATAAATTTTATCCCCTAGCCATAGTATGCTGGCTAACTTCTGATTCGTGCATTTAAAGAGAGTTGCAGACACGATGGGACTGCATCTTTGACCATTTAGGTGTTTGTCAGCCGCACCGTATTTGTTGGTTTGAACCGATGTAGAAGGTAATATGGGGCCACTGCTAAGTGAAGTATCACAGATAAGGCTAATACTACCTTGACCAATTAATATTTGGGTGCCCACTTTTATCCTGAAAGGGATCTTGACCAACTGTTCTGCGATATCAACCTTAACTTGGGAACTTACAGGGGTTTGTTTTCGATCTTGTAACCGTACCTTAGAAAGTTTTGGCACGAATTATCTTAGCTATGGACTCGATCGACTTTTCCCATTTAAAGTTACGAGAAAAAGTTGGGGCGGGGAGCTTTGGCACCGTTTGGGAGGCAACGTATCTGGTAAGGGGTATTGCTAATAGCGGATCCTTTGTAGGCTATTTTTAACCGCCTTTTTAATCTTTACCAAAGTTTTAAACTGTGAGGGTTGGTAAGCTGGTTGTTGTTTATAATGGACGACTTTTTTGGTTTAAGCCGAGCCACCAATTTTTGCGGCCAAGAATCTTTTTACAGTGGAGCTGGAAATTCCTTTGAATGTATTTCATTACCGGAGGTCGTATAGAGTTATCCTTGCTTTATAATTTAGCTGAAGGCTCACTCCGCTTCGGTTTACATACTTTTAGGGGACGCCGGTTGCGGTCAAAGAATGCGTCCCGAGCCCGGACGATACAACCGCTGAATTTACGAGCTACTTCGAAAGGGAGGTGGAGTTGTTGAGGTAACTTGAACCGTGACTGGGTTTTAGTATTGTTTATTGCCTCTATACTGATTCAACTAATTTCACTCGTATCTTTGTTTTTTATCTACCTTGATGCCCTAGGTTGAGCAGTTTCATTCAATTTTTTATAAAAGAGCAAAATGTTTTCTGAATTTATTTTCTGTTAGCAGGTCTCGGCACCCAAATATTGTCCAGGTAAATTTGAACTCACATCCTGACCCAACAATTCGGATTTTTCCTCGAAGTTTATTTTTGTTGCGCGCTTATACCAGCTTAGATGGGGTTAACATCTTTTGTTGCGGTTAGTTTTTGGGTACTTGCGTCCACGCCGAAAGGTTCTGGCTAGTGACGGAGTATATTCCTTGCGGGACGATGAAATCTGTAAGCGGCCACAATGGTTGCGGTCTAAAGGTTGCGTAGTGGATCATCAGCGGCAAAGCCGCCGCCTTTAGAACGAGGCTGAGCTTCGCTATCGACATCGCTCGTGCTCTGACCTACCTCCACGCCTATAATATCATCCATCGGTAGGTCCGTTTTACAGCGCGTTAATTTTACGAAGGGACCTCAAACCTTCGAACCTGCTCATCACCGAGAGCAAGCGCGTCAAAGTTTGCGACTTTGGCTTTGCGAGGTAACCCGGATGGCTCGGCACGGCTTAATTTTATTGAAAGGCTCCTATCTCAAACTGACGAGGAAAGGAAACGAATGTCGTATTGCGGGACTGTAAGTTAAAGTGCTGTTGCGAGATTAACATTTTTAGGATGAATACATGGTGAGAAATGAAGCGACAGCTTTATTTGCGTACTAATGCCCGAATTCAATAAAAGGCCCCCGAACTCTTGCAGGTACTTCTGGTATTGTTCTACAGCTGAGCTGACTGCCAAATTAAGGGAAAACCTTTCGATGCGTCGGTTGATGTCTTCGGCTTTGGAGTTATTTTATGCGAACTGGCCGCCTGCCAGGTTGCTAATCTGCGAGTGTTTCCCCGTGCGATGCCGGGGTATTTCATCAGGCCGGAGGAGGTCAAAAGCCGGGCCACTCCTGACTGCCCGACACGCCTGGTCGACTTGGCGTTGAAATGCGTGAACGTCGAACCCGCTTTGAGGCCTACTATGGTTGAGGTTTTGGATGAGCTTCATGGCCTGGAGCTTGCAATATCGGCGCTGCCCACACCCATAAGTTTTACGCACCCCAAAGAAAAGCCACAGCAAACATATCTTCCACCGCTCCTGGAGATAAAAATCCCCGACTCCAATATCTCCTTTAGGCTTGGAAAAGATTCTGTCAAGCGCGTGGATATCTCGCGCTCGGACCCCTCCGTCTGCTCATTTGAGCTGCAGCTGGCCCAACCCTGCAGTAGGGTCTCTCTTCGATTACCACGTTCAAGTCGCTCCTTGCGGACAGCCCAGGTGATTTCATGGGCACCGTGGGCAGAGCTGCAACCCCTATGGCAGATGTAACCTTAAGCCTAGCAAGCTTTTTCTCGTTGGATTCAGCTAGAGAAAAGCATGAGGGGCTCGGGAGTAGACCCGCCTTGCTTCTTGAAACAAAGGGGAACCACGGCCACCGGTTTTCGATCAAAGAAGCCAACGGCCACGAGTTATGCCTACACTGCCATCAGCGCCTCTCCGACTTTCTGGTTTTGACCTACGCCATGGCATGCGAGGATTGTGGGTTCCTGTGCCATAAGCGGTGTGCGCCGATAACCCCGCTGAACTGTGAGGCCCCGTCGTCTGCGCTTAAAGCTCTGAAAACTTTGTTGCACGATCAGTCCACCCTTTCTTAATATCGGTTCCACTCTTGCCTCATAAACCCATTTTGCTATGTGTAAACCTGAACCCCCTTGGTTATAGGCCTAGATCCGAAGCTAATATATCTTAATTAAGGGGCATGCCAGTGAATCGGTGGTATCAACGCCTTGGTATATTCATCTCTTATTTTGACAGTTAAATGGAAAACACTGCACAAGAACCTTGTATCAACATGTGGTCTGGATAATAGTCAAGTTATCGCACTTAACTTGCTGAAGTTATCGATTGAATGTGATTATAGTGTAGAATTCTACATAACAATAAAACGTTGAACAGCCTGGTATAAAACTTCCGGGTACCACCCGGATGTGCACAGGTATGATTCGGCACATGGATAAATCCTTGGTACGGTAGATTTTCTCCAAGGGTGACCCAGCCCAAATAGTTCTACAAGGACAACCAATTCTACATACACTGAATTTATGTTGTATGCAAGGTCTCTGGGCTTAAAGAGGTTACATGAACCTAGATTTATGATGGGGTGGTTAGCCTTGATAATCAATCAGATTTAAATGAGATTATGATTAAAACTGCAAAGTTGAAATATAGCTCCCACCACTATAACCCTTTGCGGTCGAGTGTCAGCAAGTAGCCACCTAAGCCTTTTTACTGTTGCGGATGTGTGTCAGCATGTAGCCACCCAATTCAGTTTAAATAAGGCTTTAGTTTTTATAGCGCAAACGTTTAATGTGTATATTTTCTTTACTGCGCGCTCCAATACCTCATCCACAGCGACACTTGCTCATCGAGTGGCTCCAACCGCAAAGGGTTAAAAGGGGGATTATCAGTTAAGCTTTTTATAAAATCACTTTTTAAATAGAAGGTTCATAGGTAAAAATACGTTAGGAAGTGAGATTAAGATATCTCTGTAAGAGAAGGGTTTTGTATCAATATAAGATTTAACATGTGGTTAATTGTTTAACACCATCGTTACATATAAAGTAAAAGGAGACTCTAGAACTAGTTACATCAATCTATGGTTTACTCATGTACAGATACTTTAACCATTCATGGATCCAGTAAAAAAGTTAACTTTAAAAATAACCTAAGATTAAGCTTTAAATGACCTTGTAGGTGATCTATCGGCTTTATGTAGATGCCTAGCTGACTAATTTGATGAGATTATTTATATTGGGTATACACACTAGCTCCTAGAAATAAAATGAGGGCAAAGTACCAGGGTGGATGAACTGGTTCTCTCTAACATGTGACAGATGAGTTAGGAAGGTGTAGCCATATAGCTATTAAAATCTTGGGTTTTGTTGCTCGCTTTTAGCCCTGGATTTCAACTGCACAGATTTGTGGATCCTGTGTTGATTATTTGACAGAGATTGATAGACTGGGGCAATAATAGTATGAAGACTATTGTTATGGTTGGTTGCCCAAAAGCCACATTGAGAGTAAAGTCCAATGCTAGACTGGTGCTTCTTCTTGAAGATATTCTGGTAGGGAACACTTTCCCTATTCTCTTTTTGCAGAGCCAGGTGAAAATTTTGATATTGCTAATCCTAAGGATATCTGATCCTTACACTCTTCTCTTATGAGTAATGTTAAAGAACCAATGTTAAACAACTAAGCTAATATCAAGTTGAATCTAATTTTATTAGGGAATTATTTTGGGTTTTTATAGTTAGAATTGGCACACAACTTTTCAGCTGTCCAATGAGAATATTTGTGCTCCTATACTGGTTTTAACCCTTAGTATTAGGCACCAAATCTCATCGGGTACTGTTGCCTTGGGTTTTCTAGGCAGCATAATTCTTGGGCATTCAGCAGACCAAACAATTGGTATTAGGTAAATGAAACGGATTGTTTTGGCCAATGATATTTCCACTTTTCCTCTGGCATTTGAACGTTTTTGTATTTTCTTATGACTCCAATCCATTCCATTCTGAACAATTCCCTATAATTTGACTATCAGGGATTATCACAAGATTGAATTATTGCTTAATTTCATTGGGGATGATGCTGACAAAATTGTCATCTGCTGGTGGCCTCAATTAGCATCGGTGATGATTCCTGACAAAATTATCATCTATCAGCAGCCTCAATTATTATTAGGGATGATGCCCAACAATAATTTATAGTTGGTGACTTCTAATATCATTGGGGATTCTGCCCAACAAAATTCTCATCAGTCAGCCACTATTGCTGACCCTCTACAATTATAACATGATTGTCAAATCTCATATTCAGTCAAAGGGTTAGACTATGTGGTCATCTGCAATTCTGACACATCCCCCTTCTTGACCAGATATCTAATGGAAGATAGAACCCTTGGGAATAGAAGCTTTCTCAGCTGAAGCTCATATTTAGTTTGTCATATTTCTATATCCTCAGCATAGTGCAGCTCTGTCCGCACTCAATGCCCATATGCTATACTCAGTTTGATGACTTTGTATCTTTGATTTCTACCCATTGCCACCTCTTCTCAAGCGCAGTTCCCATGATATAATACTATGCCAGTCCCATCTTTGCATCAGTTGTGAAAGATCAACTGGTCCACCTGTACAAACCCCAGGACAGATTGTCAGCACTCTTGCCATCTGTACAAACCCCAGGATAGGTTCTGCTGGCACTCTTGCCACCTGTACCAACCTCAGGATGGGTCTCAACATCTCATTGATATAAACTATTCTGGCAGACCTAGTTTCAGCCCTTTCTGATCCTGCTGACACTTGGGACTCATGCCCGCTACTATTCCTTCCTCCACACTCAGTAGGTAGAAATATCTCTAGATGCATTACTGTTCAAATTAAAATTATTTTTAATATTTTCTACTTTTTTATATTTTTATGCATTTCTTTTTTTTTTAAAGTCCAATACTTTAAGTATTTTGTGTAGACTCTATTGACTATGTGACCATCCTCAGTATTCTTGATTGTTTACCATCATTTGCTGATGTGGCAATAATTTTAAATGGTCACATCCATAGGGCATCCAACTTATTTTTTCTCCTGAACCCATGGGTATCACAATAGGCTACCCTATCACCCAAATGGTATTCTTCCAATGGAAGTAAATTCTGGTTGTCCATTTTCTTCACATTGATTCTTTTCCTCAATGTCATATTGAATGCCCAAGATTATAATTCAATCAGGATTTTGGCCAGTTGGGATAGATAATGTTTGGCACTCATCCCCAAAGATGGCTCTACTGCTGAATACAATATTGGCAGCAATGCGGCTTTCTGCCTGAATAACAGTTCAAATGGCATTTTATCAGTCACCAAATGATAACTGATTTTATAAGCAAAAGTGACCAAACTCAAATATGCTCCCCACGCGGAAGTTTTCCCCATAACCAATTTTTGTAAGGTTGAGGCTAGAGTTGCATTCACTCTTTTCACTATTCCATTTGTTTCTGGATGATAGGGGATGGATACAACACCGCAGATTCCTATTAATTTGTTAAGCTGGAGATTCACATGTGAAGTAAAGTTGGTTTTGTTGTCACTGAGAATGACTTGAGGGCAACCGTGCTGATAGATCACTTGGTCAAGTATAAACTTCGCCATACTTATTGTGTCTACTTTGCTGAGGGCCTTCATTTTGACCCATCAGGTTAAGTGATCTATTGTGATGATTATATACTTCACTCCTCTGGTGCTGATGCTTAATGGTCTCATAACATCTATGGACACCATGTGCCATGCAAAACCAGGGCATACTAGCTGGTATCCTATGATGCTCTTGTGCAGTTTGTGTAGCTGACATTCCACACAGCAGGCTAGGTAATCCATGACGTCATAATTTATTGATTCCCAGTAATAATACTGGCAAATATGATCCACTGTTTTCCTTAGGCCACCATGGCTGATGACCTTGTGAGCGGCTCAAATGATTTCCACTCATTCTGATGGTTTAGGAAATAAAACCCATTTTCCTTTGATCATTTTGTATAATTGATTATCCTTAAATTTGGTATTTTCCATGGCTTTTTGTAATGCATTCCAAATTTCTTGGGGTTCATCCCCAATATCTCCTTTGATCATCCATTGGAATAGTGCATCCGCCTGATGATAGATCACATGAACAACTGGCAATTGAGACAATCCTGTCAGCATTCTGATGTACCACTCCAGCCTGATGGATAATTTCAAAATTGTAGGCTTGCAGCTTTAAAGCCCATTGGGCCAACTGGCCTTCTGGTTCCTTCAGGTTATGAAGCCAGCGCAGGGATGAGTGGTCAGTTATGACTTTAAAGTGCATTCCATGTATGTAGACTCAGAATTGTTTGCAGGCATGGATGACTGCCAGACACTCTCGCTCTGTCACAGTATAGTTTCTTTCCACTGGTGATAGTGTTCTACTCACGTAGGCTACTGGATGTTCATCCCTGTTGTCATCTAATTGACTTAGAATGGCTCCAATCGCCATTAATGAGGCATCCACTTGGATGATGAATTCCTGACTAAAATTTGGGTATTTCAACACTGGGCTGCTCATGAGATATTTTTGGAGCTTATCAAATGACTTCTGAGCCTCTTCATTCCACACAAATCCTTTTTTTGGATCCTTGAGTAGGTGAAATAGAGGTTCAGCAATTCCAGCGAAGTCTTTGATGAATTGGCAATAGTACCCGACCATTCCCAAGAAGACTTGAATATCCCAAACACTTTTCAGGATTGACATCCACTTGATAGCTTCTATTTTCATGGGTTGCAGTTGTAATCCATTAGAGTTTATAACAAACCCTAAGTATTTGAGTTCTTTTTTGAAAAAGTGGCATTTTCTTGGCTTAATTTTTAGATTGCTGCTGCCAACTGCTTGAAAACTTCCTCCAGATGCTCCAAATGATTGGAGAAGGTCCTACTGAAGACGTTGATATCATCTAAGTAGACTAGCACGCAGGATAGCTTCAGGTCACTAAGTATTGAATCCATAGCTCACTGAAAAGTCACCAGCGCATTGCATAATCCTTGGGGCATTCTGGTCAGCTGGTACAGTCCTTGTGCAGTAATTATTGCACATTTTTCCTGATCTTCTTTTGGCAAATAGATTTGCCAATAGCCCAAAATCAGGTCCATAGCCAAAAAGTATTTCGCCTCCCCCAGGCGATCAAGCACGTCATCAATTTGGGGCAGCAGATAGGAGTCTTTTTTAGTGATCTTGTTTAGTTGGTGATAGTCAATCACTACTCGATTTGATCCATCCTTCTTTTTTACCAACAGGATTGGACTCACCCATGGGCTCAATGATGGAACGAGTAACCCATGTTCCACCAACTTGCTTATCTCATCGCTGACCTCCGCTTCCACTGTTCTTGACCTACAAACAGGTCTCATTCATATTGGTGGACATTCCCCTGTATCAACTTTGTGGAGTACATTTTTTGTGCATCCTAAGTCATGATTGTTCTGAGCAAATATTGTCCAATATTTTTCAAATAATTGGAGCACATCCTCCTGCTGATTTGTAGTCAGATCGGCTAGCTGCTCATGATCCACTAATATGTTGACACTTTTGGTAACTCCTGCTGGCAATCCCATTTCAGAAAACGATCCAAATTCATGAAAAGTGTATAGTTCCACTGTCAGGAGCAAGTGCAGAAATGCAATGGTCTGATTTTTTTTCAATTTCCATTGGCTTTTCTCCCAGATTGGCTACTAATACTCATATCTCTTCATGACCTGGCATTAAGATCCCTGGCGCAACCCACGGTTTGATCCTTGATTTTTTTCCAGGGATTGATGATTTCTCCATAAAGTTGTTCAGGAAGTTCCACCATTAACCCAGTGTTAACTATGATTTGAGCCCCCAGCGGAATAGTGTTTGCTGCATTTGCCCTTAGGGGTATTCCCTGATTCTCCATAATTTCTGTCAGCATTGGTTTCCATTTCCATCTGACTAGTTTATAGTGAATGGGTATAATACCATCACTATAAATTAAATTGACAAAGTTATTCTTCTTTGTCAGCGGAGTTTCTCCTTTCTGCTGGTAAACCAAAGGCAACGTCTGCCCCAATATTGTCAGGGTGTTTTCTTCAAAATTGCATTTCACCCCATACTTCCTCAAGAACTCTGTCCTAATAAGTATGTCATAGTTTGGATTGGCCAGCACTATAGTGGGGGCTGACACCATCAGCAATCCAAACTGAAGTGGTAGCGCACTGTAGGCTCCACATGAGATGGTAATGTCTGGTCCAGCCATTCCATACTCTTTTTGGTGCTCCAAATCTGGTGAGATTTTCATACAGTTTTACTAATTTGGTGGAAACAATGTTGATTGGCGCTCCACTATCAATTATGGCTTGGACTCTTATCCTATTGACTAGAATATTGACATAGGTACACTCCAAGTACTGTAATAAAGTATTTACTGAATGGATAGTGGCCTTATTTGCTGAATCAAGTGTGTGGATAATCTGAGCGGATAAATTGGGAATGACTCCTTGATTGCGCTGATAGGTAGAGAAATGTTAGCCTCATCCAACTTCGTTTTGACTAGGTCTTCAGGGCTTTTGGCGGATCTAACTTTCTCTGCTAGCTGTCATATGTAGGGCTGAGCAACCTTGCTAACAATTTTGGGATTGATCCCCTTTGCTTTGGCTCAAGTTATAGCATTAACATCCAAGTTAATTCCATGATGGAGCAGATCCGGTGAGTCATCATCCATGAATAGATCAGAGATATTGATCTCCTCTCACATTATGTCAGGTGGGACAGGTTTACCAGCAGTACTAGATCATCCCTGATCTAGACTGCTGGCCCTTTTCCTGAATCTGAACCAGTCTCTTGAGGTTGAACGAGATTTATCTGATCCTTCAGCTTTCATTCCTGACACTGGGCAATTACATGGCCTGACTTCCCACATTGGAAACAGCAGTTTGTCAATTTGTCCGCTCGTTTTTGAACTTTGGGTTTACTTTCCAACATGACTCAACCCTCAGATTCTTTAGATGGCTCAGCAAATTTGACAATATTTTGGGCCTTTGTTTGAATTACTTTAAACGTATGATTGGGGGCATCAAACGTGGCTCCAAGCATCTTCAGATGGTCTACCATCTGAGAGGTTGTTGTTTCAGTCACTAGCGCTGCCACCATAATCTGATGCAAGTCTCAGTAGGGCTGAAGTGCTGACTGCATGGCTATGCGGGTGTCAAAGTCACTTAACACATTTGCTCCTGCCAAGATCTGAGCTTCTTGGTAAAAATGGTTGGTGAAACAAGCCAGAGTCTCATCTTTGAGGAATTGATACCCATGAACTCTTGTTTACGATTCACCATCTGAGTAGGGCTTCCAAACTCCAACATAATGGCAGCTTTGGCTTCCGCGTATGACCAATTGTCCCCATTGAGGTGAGGAAGCACCAGATTTTGGAAGTCTGTGCTAAGGCAGTTCATTACAGTTACTGCTTTTTGTCAGTCTGCATAGCCAAACATGGTCATCTCAAATAAGCGGAAGAACGCCAGGGCATTATACCAGTGAAAGGTGGGCAATTTCAGCATATTTCAAAATTCCTCAGTTGTTCCACTAATAGGAGATCTGACCCAGCTACTCGAGAAGCCATAGGAGTGACTTTGGGAGTCATTTTTGACACACCAGCAAATGGTTTAGGCATGTTTTGGGGCAGAGAGGTCTTATTGCTTGGCATTTCACATGCCTTTGCTTTGGCATCATTTTGCCTCAAATTGTTCACAATCACATTGATGTTTCTCCAACTCCTCAATATGCTTGGTCATTTTTGCCATCTCTTCATGAAACCGTTGGATGCGTTCTCAATCCACTTCCCATTCAGTTTTCTGAAATAAAATTTCCTTGACAGGTTTGCCCTCTTTCCACTTTAAAGAGGCAACTTTTCCGCATAAGTTGTTATTAACTATTCCTAGTTGTTTGAGAGTTTCCTCCATCTTGATCATATGCTCCTCCAATGTACTAACATCAGCCTGAGAAGTTGAGCTGAGCACATTCTCATTGATGGCCTGTAGTTCCACCCAGAGCTTTTAAAAGCTCTTCCTTAAAAGACATCATTATTTTAAATTGGCTTTTGACAACTCAACTACCCCTGTAGTGAGCACCAATGTTAAAATCTTGGGCTTTGTTGCTCGCTTTTAGCCCTGGATTTCAACTGCACAGATTTGTGGATCCTGGCGTTGATTATTTGACAGAGATTGATAGACTGGGGCAATAATAGTATGAAGACTATTATTATGGTTGGTTGCCCAAAAGCCATGTTGAGAGTAAAGTCCAACGCTAAACTGGTGCTTCTTCTTGAAGATATTCTGGTAGGGAACACTTTCCCTATTCCCTTTTCACAGAGCCAGGCAGAGATTTTGATATTGCTAAACTAAGGATATCTGATCCTTGCACTCTTCTCTTAAGAGTAATGTTAAACAACCAATGTTAAACAACTAAGCTAATATCAAGTTAAATCTAATTTTATTAGGGAATTATTTTGGGTTTTTATAGTTAGAATTGGCACACAACTTTTCAGTTGTCCGATGAGAATATTTGTGCTCCTATACTGGTTTTGACCCTTAGTATTAGGCACCAAATCTCATCAGGTACCATTGCCTTGGGTTTTCTAGGCAGCTTAATTATTTGGCGTTCAGCAGACCAAACAATTGGTATTAGGTACACAAAACCGATTGTTTTGGCTGATGATGATTCCACTTTTCCTCCGGCATTTGAACGTTTTTGTATTTTCTTATGAATCCAATCCGTTCCATTCTGAATGATTCCCTATAATTTGACTATTAGGGATTATCACAAGATTGAATTATTGCTTAATTTCATTGGGGATGACGCCTGACTAAATTATCATCTGTAAGAAGCCTCAATTAGCATTGGTGATGATTCCTGACAAAATATCATCTGTCAGCAGCCTCAATTATTATTGGGGATAATGCCTGACAATAATCCATAGTTGGCAACTTCTAATATCATCAGCAATTCTACCTGACAATATTCTCATCAGTCAGCCACTATTGCTGACCCTCTACAATTACAACATAATTGTCAAATCTCATATTCAGTCAAAGGGTTGGACTATGTGGTCATCTGAATTCTGACAGCTGTCCAATGTCATAGCAGCAGCTAATAAAGCTAAGACCAGCCTGTCAGTTGAAATGTGTAGACAATCTATCAGGACAGACCAGAAGGTGTGGGAATCTTTGACAACAGAAAGTAGTGAACCTTGTAGGATTGTCTCATAGCTTAACAAACTGCAAGGGACATACCTCAAATTGCAAGGTAAGTTCACAATACCTGAAAACATCCATGATAGAAGATAGACCAGATGGCCCCATACCAATATCCCCACTCAAGCAAGGAGGGAAGAAACGTGGTCATTATTGCCACTATAGCCCAGTCATTGCAGAGATTGGGGACATGGCAGCTTACAAGTATTGCAGCTCACTTAAAAATAAAATAAATCTTAGAGGGGTTAATTTTCTAGGGTTTAAAGGAAATAATTCATTGGGAAACAAAATAGGAGAATTGAACAAAATCAGAACCTGTTAGGGGACTACTGTCTCAAAAGCTATATGTTAGGGAAAAAAGGGGGTGTATTAACCAAGAAGAATCCCTTAACAATTAACATTGGCAGATTGAAACGCTATACCATATTTAATACCAATTCAGATCTGAACTGACAGTTTGTATCACTATCAAAAAGTTTATATTTTTTTACAGCTTGATCCTGCCTTGTGGCACAGTACCAATCTTTTTGATGGGACAGCATGTTGCATGCATGAAAAGGTGTTGGAATTTTTTTCTGGTTATGATTTATAAAATATGTCCTTGTACTATTGCTTTAATTAATTGGGTATGATCCCCAATATGATTCATCAATGTTGATGATTTTTAGGCTTCTAATGATATAGCTCCAACGTTGAATCTGATCATTTGGAAGCTATGTCAATGACATTTAGGCTTATGAGGAGAAAGCCACAAAATAGCAACTGTGGTTAATTCACCGATCAGACTTTCATGAATTATTTGGGATGACATCCAATAGTTTTAGTTACCAGACTTAAGGGTGCAGTTGTAACGCACCAGTTAATGCCAATATGTGACAAACGAGTTGGGCAGCACCAGCCATATTACTGACCACATGACTGATAATCCTGCGGAGAACCACCCTCTAACCTGTGCACCATTTTTGAAATTTTCAACATATTTGCAGACTAAGGTTATGGTGATGCTGCAAGCAAGCAGTAAGGCCTGGCCCCAAGATAGTGCCACAAATGAGGCCAATGCCTGGCCTAGCTCACTTATTGATCTCATCATTCCAGTTATTCTGATTAAAATTCCTTTTTAAATAAAACTAAATTTAAAGCGAGAAATCTGAATTTTGTTTTAGTTTTTCTGTTGAGAAAATGAAACTGTATTTACAGTTGCTATTTACTCATTTTTAAAGCATTTTTGATAGTTTAAATTATTACTAAAACCTTAGATTAGGCTTTCAAGTGACATCCAAATTGTTGCTCATGAAAGTCTCATATCCACATAGCAAAAATATGGAGGATTTGAGACACCGGTCATTCAATACATCAGCTAAGTCCTTGTTCTCAAATCCCTGAATCCTTACTTACAATTTCCATCTCTAATGGGTTTTCTGATTAGTCTGACTTTTCAAATCTAACCTCCAAATTCATGCGGAAATTCAAATTGATATTCATGAGGTTGATGTGCAGATCAGGATGGCCCCAATCTGCCACATCACCCCATTGTAAATCCAGAAACTACCAGATCTTCTTGGAACAGCATGCACACTCCTCTGGAGTTTGCCAGGTTGTTTCCTCCACTGGATATCCTTTCCATTTTACCAGAAATTGCTGGCATCCCCTAACCCAACGTTCCCTCAGGATTTGCTCAACCTCATATTCCTGGTTGGACTCCTCCCGTGGGTTCAGTGGCCCAGGACGTTCTGGTCCCTGCTCCAAGAATCCTTGAAGTTGTGAACCATGGATAACCGGATGGGCCCTCAACCCTTATGGGAGGTCCAATTCAAATGCCACTTTGTTAACAACCTGAATAAACCTGTATGGGCCTAAAGACTTTGGTCTGAGTTTCAAACTCTTCATTGGTACTGCATAATTCTTTGCCGCCACTAATACCCAATCCCCTGAAGCAAACGATGAGTCTGGCGCTCTTTGTCAATCCACATACCATTTTTGTCATGCTGTGGTGCGCTCCAAGTTGTTTTGCAATTTTCTTCTGATTTTGGTCATTCTTTAGAATAATTCGTCCACCCTCTGACATACTCCACTGTTTGATCCCCCATCCAACTCTGGATTGGATTCATAATTAGCAAAATGTTGTCATTCCTGTTGACAATTGGTGGTGGTTATTATAAGCAAACTGAGTGAGTCTAGCTCAGGTAACCCAATCATCCTGCTGATCTGAGATATAGCATCAGAGGTATTGCTCCAATATCTGGTTTACCATCTCTGTTTGACCATTGGACTGGGATGGTAAGCCAAAGCCCTACACAGGCAAATCTTTAAATTACTGAGCAGACTTGACCAGAATTTAGATACAAATTGGGGACCACAATCCTAAATAATATCTTCCACTAGGCCATGACAGGCGAATATTTTGTTAATAAAAACCCTTGCTGTGTCCTTGGATGAGAATTTTGAGGTACATGAGAAAAACTCAGCATATTTTGTTAACCAATCAACAACAACCATTATTACATCCTTCCCCTGGATCTTAGGTAACCCTGTAATGAAATCCACACTAACTGATTCCCACGGCTGACTCAGAATTTGGAGTGGGACTAACTTACCCGGAGGCTGCTTTCACAAGGGCTTTGAACGTGCACAAACCAAGCATTATGCCATATATTTTTTAATATGCTTTCAAAGTCCAGCCCATGAATACTTCTGTCACACTAAGTCGATCATCTTCACAACCTCAGGATGTCCCACCAGTGGGTGGTCATGCAATGCCTGCAGCGCTTCCCACTGCAGTGATGGGTTTGGAACCCATATCCGCAGTTATGACATATAATTCCATTTTCTTTTCATATGTATGGTGATGGCTGTGCTAATGGCCCTCCACTGTTTTTATTCATAACTGCTGCCCGAATAGTGTCCTCCTTTGCTTTCTTCAGATCTCTCCTTTCAGTTCATCCTCCTCACTCACCATCATGGAAAATTTGTCTTCTCAGAACATGGTTTCTGTATTATACTTCTCCAACTCAGCCTTCTCATACGCTAGCCCTGCATCTTGACTCAACTAATCTGCTATGATGTTAACAGCTCCCAGATGGTATTCCACTCAGAAATTATACTGAGCCAGCTCCACATGCTAACGGGCTTGGCGCTAATTTATTTTCCTGGGCTCTCAATAATAGTCCAGTGCCTGATGGTCAGTATGTACTATGAAAGGATGACTGGCGTACAACAAGTGGTGCTGCCACTCATGTAGCACTGCAACCACCACCAGTAGCTCCTTATCATATATTGGGTAATTTGTTTCTGCTGGAATCATTTTCTGGCTGAAATAACACACTGGGTGCTCCAACCAATCCTTCCCCTTCTGTAAGAACATTGCTCCCACAACAAAGTTTGAGGCATCTGTCTTGACCATGAAAGGTTTTCCTGGATCTGGATGGGCAAGGACCAGCGCCAAAATGAGCTTCTCTTTCAGAAGGTTGAATGACCGCTTCTTCTTCCCCCATATGAATGGTACATTCTGTGTTAGTCACATAAGTGGCAAGCTTAACTTCAATAGATCCTTGATGAACTGCCTGAGGAAATTTATCATCCCCAGAAAACTTCTTACACCTGTCTGATCAGTTGAAGCCTTCCATGTATGCACGGCCTGGATCTTCTTTGGGCATGCCCCCAGGCCTTTTCTGAATATCACATTCCTTAGTAACTTGATTGACTCCTGATAAACTCACATTTCAAAGGATTCAGCCATAATCCTGCCCCAGCCAATGCCTTCAGATCCTCTTGCACATCCTGTACATGAGCCTCCTCAGAATGTGAAAACACTAGGATGTCATCCATATAAGCGATACAACACCAGCCAATCAAATGACAGAGTACTCAGCTAATAAATTATTGAAATACCGTTGGGGCATTGTGCAGCCCAAATGGAATAACTCGGTATTGGAACATCCCAAGGTGGCACTTGAATGCCATGTATCTTTGGTGCTCTGGCCTCACAGGTACCTGGTTGAAGACATCTGACAAATCAAGCTTGGTGAAGATGTTGCATCCTGTGACCATCAACAAGATATCTTCCAGTAGCAGCATTGGGTAAAAATCTGACTCTGTGACTGCATATAACCTCCGGTAGTCCACACATGGCTGTAACTCTCCACTTGCCTTGGTCACTAGCAACACTGAAGATAGCACATCTGATTTTGATGGCTCAATCAAACCCTTGATCAACACTGAATTCACATGGTCCTCCAATGTGGCCTTGGCTCATTCATTCAAAGGATAAACTGGGAATCCACGGGGAAGTTCTGACCCTTCCTTAAACTGGAAAGAAAATGCAAATGGCCCTGTGGGGGAAAACGGTAAATCTCTTTTTGGACCAAAGACACCCATAAAATCTTGGTATTTTGCGGGTAAGACCTCTTTCTGCATGGCCCCAGGGTTCAAGGCTTATCTAACTTCTGGTTTCCAACTAACAACCTCCACCTCTTTGGTGGACCACTCCTGGGGTATAGGGTAATGGTACTGGAAGGCACGTCGATCTGGGGTCTGAACTGATGCCACCACCACATCCCAAACACTAATGGGTGGGTCAGGTTCTCAATCGCACAAAACCGCGTCTAGAACCCAAATGGGGCCTGCTGTACCTTCACTGAAGGGCATATGCGCCACAATGGCACCCTCCATGAGGCATCAGCAAATACCACCAGTCCTTCCTACACCTGCAGCTTCAAACGCTCTGCCAATGACAGTTCGTCATAATTCTCTTCTGCCCCAGTATCTATCAGGGCCATTGCCCTTTCCATTCCCCCATCTGTATGCAACTCTATGGGGATAAACAGTCAAGAATAAAGCGAAGAAGGCGATTTATTTTTGATTGAGTCTTTCACTTGCAAATTGGCTGATGGAAATTTTGACATATTCCCTTGGCGCCATCCTCCTTGAACGTTTCCCACATTTCTTGAGGCTGGGTGCCACCCCCTTGATTGGAACGGCCACTTACTGGGGACTGTCCCTTTCCTGATGAAATTGATTCCTCCCACCAGTCCCATGCCAGTGCTCATTGTTTTTCAACTTGAACCGCTAAGGACACTTACTCCCCTAGCGTAGCTTGAATCTTTGCTGCTGCTAAGGCTGCCAGAAAATCTGCCTGAAACCCCTGGCGAAACATTTGTGAGGATTGAGAATCTGTAACCTGAGCTGCCTTTGCCAGCGGATGGAAGACCTGCGCATAATACTCTACAGAGCTATGACCCTGGCTGACTGTTAATAGTGCTGACCAGGCCTCATCTTTTGCTTCATCCGGACATGACGCCCAGTTGATCAACCTTACACACTCCTAAATGGAATTTGGCAAACTCTCCTATTCCTCAATGAGTTTCTGAAACCATCCCACCAATTCTAATGGTAATACATCCACCACCTGAGCTAGTTAGAGCGTGATAGAGGATTTCCCCCTGTTGCCTGTGCCAACTGTTTCTGGAAGCAGATCTGCGCAATTACTTGGTGAATTTTATCCCATGCCTCCATGGATAATGCCATCCGACTGGTGGGTTATTTAGGTTTCACCTGGACCACTATGGTTTGTTGAGTTGTTGCCCCCCATAATTATCCCACTTTGCATAGCAAAAATGCCAACAAAAATTCCACCATAACCACGGTCAAGAGATGTCAGTTCCATTCCTCTCCGTTGTTAACCACCACTTCTTCCTGGGGCCCCACAAGATGGAGAGAAAGGTATTTGAGTTTCTTTTTATGTAATTCACCAGTTCATGCCAATATGTGACAAACGAGTTGGGCAGCACCAGCCATGTCACTGACCACATGACTGATAATCCTGTGGAAACCACCCTCTAACCTGCGCACCATTCCAGAACTCATGACATATTTGCAGACTAAGGTTATGGTGATGCTACAAGCAAGCAGTAAGGCCTGGCCCCAAGATAGTGCCACAAACGAGGCCAATGCCTGGCCTAGCTCACTTATTGAGCTCATCATTCCAGTTATTCTGATCAAAATTCCTTTTAAATAAAACTAAATTTAAATCAAGCAGTCTGAATTTTGTTTTAGTTTTTCTGTTGAGAAAATAAAACTGTATTTACAGTTGCTATTTCCTCATTTTTAAAGCATTTTTGATAGTTTAAATTATTACTAAAACCTTAGATTAGGCTTTCAAGTGACATCCAAATTGTTGCTCATGTAAGTCTCATATCCCACATAGCAAAATTATGGAGGATTTGAGACACCGGTCATTCAATATGCCAGATCAGTCCTCATTCTTAAATCCCCAAATCCTTAATTATGATTTCTGTCTCTAATGAGTTTTTGATTGGTCCAACTTTCCAAATCCTACCTCTGATTTGTGTGCAAATTTGAACAGATATTCATGAGGTCAATGTGTGAATCAGGATGGCCCTGATCTGTCATAGCAGTCACCACCACTATGGGAATTAATTCAATGAAAGTTCCAACTAATAGCATGTCAAATGCTGCAGGTTGATGAATAGTAGTAAGGTGATTCTCCAGCGACTTATGCCAATGGTTTAGTAGCTGGGCATTAAATTTCATAAGTGAACTTTGTATGAAATTTTTTTTAATAAATTACCTTGGTCTTGGGTTAAATGGATTCTACTATTATTTTTTATTTTATTGTAGAAAAAAAGTGCCTAAATATTTAAGTAAACAAGGTCAAGCTTGCCTGAACCGTTACCAGCTCATAATCATTCTTCCTTTCCATCAAACAAGAAGCCTAGGACCATCTAGTACTAAAAAAAACAAGAAGCCTTTTATAGTTAAGGAATAAACCCTCATAAACCTTTTTTAATCTCCACATTTCAACAAGAGGTTCTCACTACATGGAGTTATGAGCCAATGTTGTCTGTAAGTAAGGAGTTAAGAGTATGAGTGGCTAATCAGCAAGTGAAGGGAGAAACTGATAAGTTGATAATGGTGAGGGCCAAACCCCTGAAAAAGTGGACTTAAAGTATATTAAATGGAGACCGCTTTAAAAATCTAAGACTTAATACATCTTATCATCAGGCTAAAAAGAAGCTTGTTAAGAGGTCACAAAACTGCACCTGCTAGTTAATGATATGAAGACTCTAAAGCAGGCTGAAATCAAAATAGTATGGGTTGAATTATCAGGTATCAATATACAGCTTTAGACTCCATATTCCTTAAGCAACGAAAGATTTTGATGGGAAGGATTGATGTTATGGTGGGTATTATGATGAATCACGGTTTGGATATTATTGACATGCAAAGTCAAATTATGCTGCTTGTGGGAAACCAGCCTAATTATGCTCGCTGGTGCTTCCGCCAGCTTGTTTCCACAAATATATTTAATAAAATAAAGATTTAAATAAAAGCGCTAGTAAAATTTAAATTTGTAAAGGTTTATTATCAAGCGCACAATAAAGTGGAAAATGATAACCCTAGACTTCCGACTATCTAGTATTTAAAGTAATTTTGAGGGTCAAGGGGAAATTTGGGAATATGTTCATAATAACGTACATGAGTCCAAATTAGGAATTATGCAGGAATAACATATCATAGTTTGGGAACTCGCTTCAGGGCAGCAGAACAAAGAAAGAGGAATTCTAATTGGCCCAAACATACCTGTGAGGTAACGTTTTTATAAATTTAAGCCAATCACCACCTGAGAAATTTGTTGCACCTTAGGGGGACCCCAACCAAGCCTATAAAAGGGGGTCCCCATGTAGGTGCGTTGAAGGACTTTGTTGAGGTTGGGGGGTGCATCCAAATGATTGCTCCAAAGTCTGTCAAGTGGTCAGAGTAATCCAACTGTTCAATTTTGCGTTAGGTGCCTGAGGAGGTTTTGAAACAATTTTACTCCAATTAGTGGGGTTCCACCAAGAGTCGGCCAGGGACTTTTGGCCAAAATTTTTGATAGCTTCAGTTTTTTATTGTGGGATTTTCTCTTAAAATCCTCATATAATCACAAATGGCCAACATTTCCTTTTTTTGGAGGAACTTGACCTTCAGCATTCTTATTTTTTGGCTGCAAAGGTAAATGTCCAACGCTGCTAGTGAAATCCTTAGACACCAATGATGACAAACTCTGTAAGTTACCAGTGAGTTAGAAAAAACTGCGGTGGAAGTATCAGAACTTGAAGAGATAGAGATGGGAGAAACTGTGGTGGAAAATTAGAAGTTGAAGGCATGGAAGTTTAACTGGAAGAAATGGGAGAAGATCTTCATCAATCATCTAGCCAATTTGAAAAGAACCACTGGCCGTTGAGCTAAGAACACAGAAGTGATCTGATTTGTTCAGAGAGAGTTCCTCATCTGGGGAGGGCAGCCTGAATGAGTTCAGCTATGTACCTCTTGGAGGCGCCTGAAACTCTGGATGCTTATCCAGTATGGCACCCTTTCCAATCAGTTTGATTCACTAGCTGGCAATAAAATACAATAATCCTTTTGAGACTAAGAAATTTTTAGTTAGCACAAAAAATTACAGAGTTTCAGAGGAACAATATTACTGCCTTCTTTAGGCTTTACAAAATGACCATGGTAGGATGTAATGACCATCAAAAGATGAACATAGTTAGCTTGCTGATCTTGGCTCTCTTAACAAGTGAGGCTGACACTCTTCTCAGGGAATCTACTCTGCACAAATTAGGCACCAGACAACCTTTGCTAAGATCACAATAATCTTCATAGAGCAAGTTTTCATCTGATGCTATCCCTTGTAGCACTGATTGCTGTGGTAAACTGTTTACGCCCATGGAGAAACTTTTGTAGTCACTCTTAGACATGTTCATTATATGTTGGCCCTCAAGGCTCAACGGAAGCCAATCCAACCTCTCCCTGGGCAGCTCAGCTCCAAGGTATTTGCGATAGAGAGTGTCATCATCCAAACAGAGCAGATCACATACTATTTACTGTATTCAGTATATTTGATTAATCCCAGACTGATTACTGAAAATTAGCTCACAAAAAAACTATAAGTGAGATCGAAAGATCAAAAACTCTGATTATATAAAATTTTTTTTATCAAGATAGAAAAGTGGATTAGTTACTTAAAGGAAAATCAGGATATATTAATGAATGAAATATTTTAAAATAATTGGGAATATGGACTTTGATATGAAAGTTTCTAAATCCCCTAGTTAGATGGCATCTGATTTCAGCCTTGGTGGCCTCATCCATTGGGGCCAATTCCTGTAGCCATGTGCTTCTTCTCGTAATGGCTATCTATGAACCTGGATGTCCATGGGGACCATAACTAGTCCCCACTGGGGTTTGGGCGGATGTCTCTGTTTCTAATGTTGGTTTACCAAATTTAGTAATATTCTTTTTGACTTCAGGTTTGAGCAATGGCGCTCCTACAATGCGCCTCACATCAGATTTTTGATTAACTCTTAAAATTGGATGAATGTTGGTCTTGGTAATATTCACCTTTAACCTCAAAAACTCTCATCAGCGGTAACTTTTTTTAGTAATCATAGCATCATGAATATAAATTATTTCATCCCCTTATAGTATATAATGGGATCAATTTTATACTGAATTTTGATGGCTTCGTCATCTTAATATACTAAATCCTCTGACTAATCAGGGCAGAAGTTATTTGCATGATATCATGACATTATTGATGAAGTTTTCGTTGCTCGCCTTATCTATAATTGGGCAAATTTTGCCCACATCCACGGTTGGTTGGTCTCCTGTACTTCCAATGACTTGGGGGTTAATTCTAGTCATTCCACTGGTCAAGGAATGATTAGTTGAACCAATCAAGGCCTCATTCATGAAACATCCCCTCCCAAGATGAAACCTGGGTGATGATATGAGATTTTGGGCATGAACTCTATTAAACATAATGTTAGTATCATCATCCTGGATGGAGTATTCTGCTTCACTCTTCGTTAAAACAGTCAATGGCCCAGTACAAATAGCCTGTATCATCTCCGGTCATGTTCCCCACAGGTGGTAACAAACCTTGTCTCAGGATGAACTCTGGTACCCTAGTTCATCTCTTACTCTCCCATTGACTTTGAGAGATAGTTGCTTCAATATTGTTTGGAGCCTCTAATTGAGTTATAAGCTCATCAAAAAACTTTTCTGGCTACTTCCAGGCGTTAGGTTCTTCCAGCCAACTGAGATTATTAGTGCCAGAAGGGTCAGAAGAGATGCCTCTCACCCATACAGGGCTTTACAAAGAGACATCATATTACTTTGTGGTGGCTCTACTGGTAAGCCAACAACACTGAGGGTAGCAACTAAAACCATGTTGACTTTTAATCAAGGGACAATTTCTTCAAAATTCCTCCTAAGGTTCCATTCAATCACTCAACACTTCTGTTGGAGGATGGTCTGTAGGGTAGTGAACTGCTGCTTCATTCCTACTAGGTCCAACATAATTCTCACCACGTCCAAGCTGAAGTTCTTCTTGCTGTCTGATAGTAAACCTTGAAGGCAACCATGCCTCATGATAACGTTCTGTACAGGAAGCAATTGTGGAGCTCACAGTATGTGTTTTTACTGTGAAGGCCACAACCCACTAATGAAGTGATTGATCACTACTATGATTAACTTTGATCCACTGGAGGCGGTTGGTAAAGGTCCCACCACTTCAATTGAGACATTGCTGAAGGGCTTGTAGATGGAATCAGCGTAAATAAAATATCTTCTCCTGTGGGCAGAAACATACAAGGTATGTACAGCTCCAAAGCTTGGTGCACTTCATTTTCCATGCACTAAAGTAGAACCTCTCTTTAAGTTATGCCAGCATCTTTGAAATCTTCCATGGCTTTTATGATTATGAGCCTCATTACTAACTCCATGCATTTACTATGCTATATAGTGAGTACCACTTGTTTTTTTATCTTCTGATGTAGATTATCATTGACATGCCAGATGTCTTTGGAACATCTCCTCAGGAAGCTCTTAAATTCCTCTGTTTCATCCTACTGGGCCTCTTCTGTAAGCCCAATTGTCATAACAGCAATTGCTCTCTTGTGCTTGCAAGTGGAACACAGCAACCTTGACAAGCCATCTGCGTTGAAGTGCTTAACTCCTTTTTCAATGCATGATTTTCAAATAATATCCTTGGAGGAGTGCAGCTTAACAGGCATGGCGTCCATCAAGATTCCTCATGTTTCTCAACCAGTGAAGTGATGCATGATCTGTGACTACCTTAAAATACACCTCATACAAATAAGGTCTAAAGTTTTGACTGCTTTGTTCACTTCCAGAAATTTGCATTTGACAACTGTGTAATTTTTTATATCTTGCTGAATACTTTGGAGTAATACTCAATTGGGTGATCCACCCCATCTTCATCCAACTGTGTTAAGATCACGCCAAGTCCTATGTCACTTGCGTCAGTATATAGGTAGAACATCTCGTTGAAGTCAGTATAGGCAAGAATGGTACCTAAACTAATCATGCCTTTAACTCCGCGAAGGCCTGCTCTTGTTATAGGCAAACTAAAACTTCATTTCTTTGGTGAGCAGGTATGTGAAGGGCGCCATAAAGTCTGGAAGATGAGAGATAAACTTCCAGTAATATCCCATTATTCTGAGGAACACTTAGATAGCCCTCATGCTCCTTGGTGGATCCATAGCCACAATAGCGTTCATCTTACACATCTTGAGCTTGCTTCTAATAAGGCTAATCTCATTCCAAGGAACTCTAGATTTATCTTAAGGAAGATACACTTTATTTATTTCAATTTCAGAGTGGATTCATGCAGCAGCGTAAAGAGCTTCTGGAGGTGCTGCAGATGCTCTTAAAAACGTCCAGCTGAATACAGTGATATTTTCAAGGTATATAAGCACACTTGATTACTTGAGATCTCCAAAAAGATCTATCATGCACTGGAAGGTAGAAAGGCATTGCAGAGCCCCTGCGGCAACCTCCTGAGCTCAAAAAACCCCTGGATACTAATTAAGGTACAATTATCCTGGTCCTCAGGTGAGAGATCCATTTTCCAGTAACCGCTGGCCCGCTTCATCACCAAACAGTATTTTGAGATGCTCAGGCTTTTCAAAGCATCATTGATGCACATTAGCGGGTATGAGTGTCATGTGCACATGACATCATAGTGGGGACCAACCCCAAAGATAAGGCTGGGCGCCAGGAGGCCCAGAAGGTGAAGCTATAGGCCCTCCCTGACTTGAGGCATACCCTTAGACCAACGCTGGGTACGGACAAAATATGTCCAGGTTAGTACTAGTGGGGTGCCAAATGCCCAGCCCCTTACATCAGCCCAGGCGTTAAAACGGATGGTCTACTGAATAACGTGGGCGGTTCCATTTGGTTTTTCAAGGAATGGGGTTTTGAAACCAGTTCCATTTACGAAATGATGCATTAAGGTCAAATCCAACTTCCATTGATCACTCAAGTGAAGTCAGTTTCAGCTTATTTAACAAATTCAGATGGGAGCGTTGCCCTGTTGGTGGGTCAGTGCTTGGGTCCACTGCAGCAACACCTGTATTCCCCCATCAACGCTTAAATGAGTTTTCCCCGACCAACATTCCTTGTGGTCAACTTTCCATATAAACCTTGTCCCCATTTTAACGTTTTAATTTATGCTTTTTCTAACGATCCTATGCACAAACCTCTTTGAGGAGGTCTCACGCTCCGTTAACCTGGCCATTATAAACACAATCTGATTCTCACCTTGCACACTGTTGGTTCGCCCAGAAACTTTCCAACCTGGGTCATTTCCCTCTTCTCTCCATGAGCACTGTGACGCTTTTGGATGGTTAATTCTAGCATTTCTGTGTTTAAGCTGTTGTTGCTCCAGCACCCTCTTCTGGGCACTAGAAGCTGTATCATTAATGACTAGTTTCCTTGCGTTGGCTCTGTGCTCTGTGCATCACCACGCTGGAAATAGGAGAGTTATAGATACTCTCCTTACAATGAGTCCTTCTTAGTTATCTCATTTAGGCGGTTGTAGTCCATGAATATTCAATGGGTCTCATCCCTCTTGTGCACAGGCAACAAAGAAGATGCCCATGGGCTCTTTAATGGTCTAATTAGCCCTTCTCCATCTAGTTAGTTAAGCTCTCACATGATAACTGCGTCCTCTGCTTTTGAATAATAATAGTTTTTAGACTTAAAGGATTATAGCAGAACTGGTTTTCATTTTGTGGACCTTGCCCTTACACAGGCCATAATCATTGGAGCTAGTACTGAAGATGTTACTAAACTCTTCTAACAGTTCATCAATATTCTTTTGCTGTTTAGGGGTTACATCCCCAAACATGAGCTCATTAAAATACCCTACTTCATGGACAGAGATAATCTCTTGGCAGTTAGTCAGTTATGCCAGTACAACAACTTGTCCTTTTCTAACTATGGTAGGTTGTGTAGTGATGTTCCCCCAAAAACTTTTAACTCTCTAGAGTAGGCTGCATCATAATTTTCTGATAGCACTCTGGTTCTTGGTTGCAAATTCTGTTGCAACTGTAAAAACCCAATATAGTATCATGTGAAATATTCACACTAATTGACAGGGCCATCCTGCATTAATGCCCTGGTCAAATCTCTATGGTTTTTCTAGCACTCAGTGGAAGCCCTTCCTCTGTGTTAACAGTAGGCGGTAGCTGCTGACACCTTTCTCAGTAATGGTGTACTGTATGGGGTAAATAGATTGGTATACTTCAACCAAGTACATATGTTGTTTCCACGATTTGACGTCCTTATCCTTAAATACTAGTGGAAGTTGGTAACAAATTATACTACAGTGCTAGTGGTGAAATCAACCTTCGCTCCAAACTCCAAGAGAAACTGTGTCTCAATTAAGAAATTATAGTGTCATTGTTTAAAACCACTTCCAGTGCCATCAGGGCCATGTGCCCAAAGTTCAAGGGTAATGCGGAATAAGCTTCTAGAGCATGTGTAACGTTAGGCCCTGCAGTGCTACCTCACGTTTTAATTGATGTCAGGAATAAACTTCAGCTTTTTATATGCGTTTGGATGAGATGATGTTAACTGGAGCCCCAATGTCCAGTACTTCCAAAACGCGCACCTTCTGGATTATAACTTCCAAATTTATTGCACTCTTTTTGAAAGGGTTTCCAGTAGTCAGAACGTTGGTAGCAGATCTAACAAACTGTCTAAGAGCAGCAGCACTCATATTAGCCCTGAAAGTTTTTGCAATCTGATGCCAAATTCTTGAAAGTAGCCATAACTAACTGCTCTCTTTTTTCAACTGAATTGATGAACTAGGTAGGCTGATTTTCTTGTGCCAAATAGGTATCGCTTGATGTAGAACTGTAGGGCCATGGACTCTCAATATAGAAGGCACAGTCACCGCGCTAGGTGCCCCTAACATGTGGTATCCTGTGCTAGTCAGATCTTCATCTTCATAGTTGCATTCACCCTCAGTATGGAGATCCATCCAGTTGAAAGCGTTGGGATTATCTTCTTTAGGGGGTGTCTTATTTCAGTAGCAAGTAACAGACAGAGTTGGTAAAAGTACCCAGGTAGATGACACTTATTTTAGGTAAATTCTCAATGAGGCAAGCTTTCAGGAAGTTTGGAGCTCTTATCATTTAGTTTTTCGCCCAATCATAGGTGACATAAATGGCCATATGTACTAATTGAGGGGGAGATGTTTGTACCATTGCTTTAAATTCATCTTTATACGTTCCTTGTACATCAACTAACATTTTTTCAAGCATCTTGAGGAATGTCGCACTCTTAATTGCTAGAGTCATATGCATCTTCAAGTTAGGATGCATCTCTTCAATGAACTAAACAAAACGATTTTTGTGGTACATAAATCCATAATTCATGTGGTCCATGATTGTTGAGCCTTGAGGTAGTAGCCAGAGGCGTAATTCTTGACTGACTCATTCTTGCCCATTTTATCAGAAGGAACTCTTGTTTCATATTTTGACGCTATGTTCACTACTAAACTCTTTTAAAGTAGGTTACTATTCATTTCAGTCCAAAATAGTCTAGGTCATAGGCTCATACTAAGGATCTCCTGAGCCTTGCAGCTCATACACCCTTGCACATGGCAAGCCTTATGGCAATTGCTAAAGCAATCCATGCAGTTCTCATACATCTGGGGAAACCTGAAGTTAATCCTTTTCCAGGTGTGTATATAGACTTAAAGTACATTTTAAAGTGGGATCCTTTTCAACAGGGTCAGGTTGCATCATAATCAGATGTGTAGAAGTTCTGTCCAGTTGTAGTTTATACTGTTGAGCATCTCATATAGGTGCCTCCAATTGAGTTATAGGTTGAGTAGAGGTAGGTTCTGGTATAGTATGTATTTTTGCCTTCAAATCTTCTATACTATTGTCCATAGCAAAAAGTATATTATCATGGTGTTCTAAGTGCTCTCCATATTTATTTAAAGTGGTGATGGTTTTTCCATTCATTTTTTGAGTAATATGTGTCTCTCCTCAAAATTCTCAAGTGTAACTTTAAATTTGATAATAGGTGATGGTCTTCTCACAATAGGTAGTGAGGTAATTCATGCTCTTCAGTCAATCTCCTTGACATTCCCAATTTTTATATATATCATACTTTTCATTCCGCAATAAAAAGTCTTGAACAGATTGTATCCTCCTAGCTCACCAGGAGCTCAGAGGTATCCTTTTAATGATATACTTCTATATCTGCTTCATCGTTTAACTGCTCATGAGAACTATCATAATCATCACTAGGGCCTAATAATGCCACCCCTGTAGTGAGCACCACAGTCAACACGCCAACCTCAGCTCGCTTAACATGTGAGGATGACTTACTGCTCAGGGGATCTAATCCACGCAGATTAGGCACCAGATAAGCTTCGTTAAAACCACAATCATCTCATAGAGCAAGTTTTTTTGATGATACTCCCTGTAACATTGATCTCTATGGTAAAGTGTTTATGCCCATGGTAAAACTCTTATAGAAACTTTTAGACATGTTATCATATATCAGCCCTCAGGACTCAATGGAAGCAATCCATCCTAAACCTTAGAAGCTCAGCTCCAAGATATCCATGATAGAGAATTTGGTCATCAAAACTGAGCAGATCTCAGGCTGGTTGCAGTATTTACTATATTTTGTTAATCTCTGTTGGATTTTTAACCAGGTGATATTCCTCACATATTAACAAAATTAGTATATTAATTAATCAAGGATGATTGTTGATTAGTTTGCTAATTTTGATTAATGATAATACCCCAATTTGAGCTCCCCATTTGGTTAATTTGAGCTGTCTTGATCCACAGGATCAAGAAAGTATTGGTAATCATCCCTGATAAGAAATTGATGGGTCTCAACACTGGTGACTGAGGCTGAGGATGTTGAGATAATTAATATTCTCAATTAAGATGATGATTACTTAAATTTGACATCAAAAGTATAGGGAGTTGATCCCTATAGTTTTTAGTTAATTTTGACACCGGCGACTTATGCTGAGGATGTTGAGCTATTAATACTATTTGTTTAAGCTCAGCAGGCTATTATCCCCATATCAACTTTATGTGAAACTGATTGTGGAATTTCTGGCAGAAAGTCAAATCTCATAGGACCATTGACTTATGCTAAGGATGCCAAACCATTTAATATCTACTTAGCAAAAAATTCTACTGACTGAATGAGGTACCTATGTACTGACTGACTACCTTTTGAAACCTTTGGGTCTGATAGGGTCAATCTATTTGGGTGAGTGGATGAGAATTGGCGAATCTTATCAAATCTTATTTATTGAGCCTGATGGGTTCAATTGATTTGGGTGAGTGGGTGAGAATTGGCAAATAAGATTGGATCTGAAATTATTGAGTATGATGGGTTCAATCTATCTGGGTGGGTGGGCGAAAATTGGAAAATATTATCTAATAATTCACCAAATTTCCTACCTGAAGCTAATTGAGTCAGATAAGTTTAATCTATTTGGATGAGTGGGTGAGAATTGGCAAATAAGATCAAATCTGAATTTATCAATTATGATAGGTTTAATCTATTTGGGTGAGTGGGTGAGAATTGGCAAATAAGATTAGATCTGAAATTATTGAGTATGACGGGTTCAATATATTTGGGTTAGTGGGTGAGAAATGGCAAATATTATTTAATAATTCACCAAATTGCTCACTTGAAACTCAACAAAATCAGTATTAGAGTTTAAGTAATTAAGTAGTTAGGATAATCAGCTCACCAGCCACTAGGGTAACAGAAAAGCTGTTAGTCTGAGTGGCTTGAGAGTAGTGCTGGAACAGCCTATAGGCTACAATGTGAGCTTAGCATCTGATAAACTAAATACTATAGCGAAGCATGGATATCTGGATGTTAGGTTTATACATTTTAAAAACCTGCTTAATTTGGTTCACCTAATTAATATAATACTTTTGGCAAGTTAAGTAGAAGTTGATTTAGTAGTTTTGAAGATATGTCACATACTCAATGATTTTAAGTTTAAAAAGTGTTTTGGGTAGCATTTGGTGTTATTTGATTGATTCAATAGGTTTATTTTGTTTTTCCGAGTGGTTAATGGCTTTTGGTTGAAACAATAGGACATAGTTTAGTTTTGAGGGGTGATTAGTTATTGGTTGATTTGATAAGTTCAGTTAGGTTTACCTGAGTGGTTGGTGGCTTTTAGTTGATTTGACTGAGCATTTAAGTTGTGGCTGAGTGGTTTTGTTTATCTATAATTTAAAATCTAAATTAATAAATTAAAAATCTGAAATTTTATAAACACTGTAGCAACGCATGGGTAAATCATCTAGCTAATTGCATAAAGTCAAATCACATTTTGACTTTGTGAGAGTATTGGGTTAAATCCCTGACTTTATTTTAGGTTTAATTTGACACTGGCGACTTATACTGAGGATGTCAATATATATAATTAATTCAGATTATGACAAATAAAGGATCAACATAATCATGGACATTTGAGGATGAAGAGTATTGCCAGTAAGAGTTCTGACAAATACTAAGCAGGGAGAATCACCAGTGAGTGCTGATGATGCTGGCAATAGATTCCGATGATGTGGACAGACTTGAAATGGCTATAAATAGTTTGATCTCCCTCTCGATAAAAATATCTTCTGTCTTCTCATCTTTATTAAGTTTTTAGTTAACATTAGTTATCTTAGCTTGTAGAGGTAGTACTGAAGATCCCCAGTTAGGTGCTGGGTTAAAATACCTGGAGTGGTCAGTGCAAACAACTCCCATCCTTAAACTTGATGGAAACCCCACTGGAACTTGGGCAACTAGCAGCCACAATGATGAACTGGAAAGATTGAAGGGGAGAAACCCTGATGGAGTCAATAGGGGCCACTGAAACTCAATTGTTGGACAAGTTCCAAAGAGGACCTCTGAGCTATAATGAGTGGTTAAGCCCTAGAAGGAGAAGTTGTTGGTCTGCTGGATTGGTGGGTTGCCCTGCAGATTTATAGGGAAAGGTCACCAATGATTGTAAAAAAGCAAGGGCCATAAAGTCTTCATAGTGTTTTGCATGGCACACTAATAGAGTCACCTAGTATTGAGAATGTAAAATTCTCAACAATCCCATACTGGCTACTGTTGATTAGCTCACTTAAAAAACTACAAGTGAAAGTAAGAGGATAAAACTGAGATTCTATGGAAAGGTCTCTTATTAAAACAAATAGTGAAGTATTTTATACTTTAAGGGAAAATCGATATTTAAAAAATGATTAAATATTATAAATATATTGGGAATATGGGTTTTGATAAGGAAAAATTTTAAGATCTCACTAGTTAGATGACATCTAATATCTGCTTTGATAGCCTCATCCATTTGGGCCAATTTTTGTAGCTGTGTGCTTCTCTCACAGAGGTTTTTCCCTGAACAAGGATGTCCAGGGGCCTATTCACTAGTCTTCAATTCCAGGTTTTGGGAAAATGTCACTGTTTCTAATGTTGGTTTACCAAATTTAGTAATATTCTTCTTGACTTCAGGTTTATGTGATGAGCTCCTACAATGCGCCTCAATCAGATCTTTAGGCAACTCTAAAATTGGATGATTGCCAGTTTTTGGTAATATTCACATTTGAACCTCAAACACCCTTGTTATGGTAATTTGGTTGAGTAATTGTAGCATCATCAATGGATTGTAAGCTATTTCAGTCACATAAAGGTACATTAGGGGATTAATTTTCACATTGAATTTCTGCAACATTATTATCTTTATATACTATATCCTCTGACTCATCAGGTTAAATTATTTCACATGGCATCATGCCATTCTTGGTGAAAATTCGTTGCTTGCCAAAATCTATAAAAAGCATCTTTTGCCTCCATCCATGGTGGGTTGGTCGCCTGTACCTCCACTGAATTGGGGGTAATTCTAGTCATTCCATTAGTTGAAGAATAATCAGTTGTAAATTCACGTCCTCATTTGTGACAACCATGATCATCTTTCTTAGTACAGCAAGTCAAAATCTTGTCATACTCCAACTATCTTACAATTAATGGACTTACACAAAGGTGAAGGATGATATCTTTTTGGGGAGTTTGGAATCCAAGAAAATGTCACCAGCTTGAAGCAAGAATTTATGGGCATTCAGTCAAAAAAAGAAGAAACTATTTAAATATTTAATGTCTGATTCTATCAATAAGCTCAGATACTTTCCAGGGCAGGAGTAATCAATTTTGATGCCAAGATTGCAATAAAATCAACATTATAAGGCCGTAAGGATTTGATTCAGGACATTATCTCCGCTTTGAATGTGAATAACAGTACTGCATAGATGGTAGAATTTTTATGACTTTGTAGGACCACCTTTAGACCTAACAAAAATTTACCAAGATGTCAATAATGGAGGTAAAAGTTACGTGGGGAATCCCCAGTAACTGAGTGGTAGTTGACTTGCATCTATGACTAGATTGTTTGAGAAACATAAAATGAGAAATGTAAGATACCAAGTCAATTGTTACAAGTGAGGCAAGTATGGTCATGTTATGCAGAAATACAGAACTAGATTGAAAAAGATCAATATGGGTGTATATTCTGATGATCAAGTGTATTATTGGGTAAAGATCAGGCAGAATTAACATGGAACAGACTATTTCTGCCTATGCTCAAGCTCCCCCTGACTTAGTAAAACAACTGTATAGAGTGACAGAGATGAATATCGAGGCTCTTGTAGTTACCCATTTGCAAGCAAAGTACAGTGATCCTGAAATGATTGAAAAGATGGCGCATTTAACTGTGAAGCAGCCTCATGGTATGCAAACGTACATGGAGCCCAAATAGCAGTACCCTGGATGATGTTAACATATTGATTCCCATGACCACCATTATCAGATATTTGGATATTGGATATGTTGGGAAGAATATCAACCATCTAATTCCCATGACAGGATTGATGCCTACCTGAGAAGGTGTTAAAGGAGTTACCCTAATAAATCACCTGGAAAATTGATATTTTTTGCAACTCAAATTGACCTTAAGAATATTCAGTCAGACCAAATTGAATCTAAGATGCTTGGTAAAATTTGGGAGATATTGTCAAGATCTGCCAGAAGGGTTTGCATAGGGTCAGTTCCCACTGAGCAACGAAAAGACAAGTGGATATTGTTAATCCTTGATATAAACTTAAAAAATATACTAAAATATAAAGGCAATTTGCCTCATTATAACACTTAATTTTTTATTATTATTAATAGAAGATCCTCTCTGCTCCCCTCTCTTCTTTTTACTAACAATCCACTTCCTTCAATCTTCTAATCTCGCTTATATATCAGCAAATTTGGTCAATACCAATCCTTATGTTTAAAATAAACTTTTACCACCATATCCTCATTGGTTTATCTTTTTTTTTAGTACTAGATGGCTCATTGGTTTATCTTTGTGTCTGTGAGGTCCCAGCTGGGTCTACTATTTTCAAATTCATTATTGCCTTAGTTTGAGTTAATCAACTGAATATCCATCATGAATCAATATTGCCTTATTGCCTTAATGGAAGGTGATCTAATAACTATCCTTTCTGACTCAATATCGCCTTATCCCAAGGCGCTCAAATACTCATGCACTAGTAAATCATGGTCAGCGGGCTTTAGCCAATCCGCCGTAACTATTTAGGGCTTATCATCCAATCATATCAGAACCTTGAAATTACCCCTTTGACTGGAAGTTAAGTCTCTTTTGTTTATACACCCAAAGGAACTTTGTGTGCACTCAATTAATGATCCAACTGCTCATGTGGTACTGATAGTATTGGCGTCAACACCTGGTTTTCTATTTAAAATGGACCAATCCAGATGCTGTACAATTTGTGATTTTGACCAAACCTGTTCTGGTCATGGAATAGAACAAAATCTCTATCTTTGAACTGTGAAAGCCGGTATACTGTTCTTGATTAGCAGCCTGATTCTTTATCTTCTTGGCCAAACTGAAGAAGTACTCTTTAGTTTGAAACTTGATTAACTTGTTTTCTAGGTTAGTCAAGTAATGTTTAGGATCCATTACTCTGATATCTTCTACACAGACACAGAGAAGTGCTTGAAGAGCTGGGTCCCATCCATAATTAACTGAAAGGTACTCTTCCCTGTGGCAGAATGATAGCTAATGTTATAGAAAAAAATAACGGTGGAAAGGAGAGAACTCCAATTGGAAGGCAGATCCGTTATCAAATTCTGGAGCATGTTCACCAAGGTCCCATTATCTCGCTCAACCATCATGTTGGACTTGGGGTGATATGGGGTTATTAAAACCCCATGGATGGCCGTCAACTCTTTTAGCTTTGACAGGATGTGAGAGGTGAAGTTTGTTACATTATCTTTAGGATGATCTGAGGGAAGCCATGTCACTGAATTATGCATTACATTATGAACTTGATCACTGTGACTGCCCCCAAATCCCATATTGCCCGTACTTCAAACCACCTGGTACAGTGGTCAATCACAACCAGAATGTATTTGGACTGGTTAGCTCTGTTGGCAGGGGGCCAACGACATCAATGGAAACTTTATGTCAAGCAAAATGTGGTTTCACTAATCGGTATGAGGTCTTCTGGCAGAACAGCTTTTCCACTGGGCACTGGTGGCAGCAGGAAAATGATTCAAGAATTTCAAAGTTATGCTTTTCCAGTGATACTGAGGGTGCAAAAATTCCAATGTCCTGCGCGTAAACACCATGTCTGACTGTATTATATGCACTTATGATAATGCTAGGCCATGCAAGAGTTGCAGGAAGCTCACCATAGAGTCTCCAATCCGTCTGTACAAAGCACCGTTCTTATGGAAACACTAGCTTAAATTCATTTAGCGCCTTTATGACTTGAGGCAGTTCATCATCATATTTCCCGCTGAGCATTTTATCATGCATCACCGATCATATCTTCTGTGATGGCAACCATTGGTAGTCTTGATGATAATTCAGCATTCTGGTGTTTTTGATCCAAGGATTTTGAGGAACTCAAAGTCATAAGCCTGCAGTTTGAGGGTCCATCGGGTTAGACGCCTTTCAGGCTCCTTGAAATTCTGCAACCAGCGTAACAAAGCATGATCCATTACAACTTTAAACTTCACTCTATGCAAATACATCCTAAATTTCTTATATGCGTAGGTCTCTGCTAAGCACTCCTGCTTAGTCATGGTTAATTATGTTTATGGAAGTTCAGGCTCTGACTGCAATATGAAACTGTGTGCTCCTCCTCTTGTCATCTTTTTGGGATAGGACCGTCCCAACAGTGTAAAGAGATGCGTTCATTTGAATGATAAACTCTTTATTGAAATTTGGGTAGCGCAGCAATGGCGCCATGATTAATGCTATCTGAAGTGTATCAAAGGAGCATTGTCAACGTTCCGCCCATTATTATGCAACATCCTTTTTTATTAACTCAAACAGCAGACCTCCTATAGAGTTGAAGTTGGGTATAAAGTGTCATTAGTAACCCACCATACCCAAAAATGCCTGTGCGTTGCGCTTACTGTTTGGTTAAGTCATTTTTAGATAGCCTCCACCTTGGCCAATTGTGGTTTCAGCCCTTTCATGTCCACCACAAACCCAGGGTACTCCAGCTGGTCCTTGAAGAAGTGACATTTATGGGAATTGATCTTTTTGCTGGCCTCAGCAAGCCAGCGGAATACCTCCTCCAAATGGTTAAATTGCTTAAAAACATTTGAGAGTATAAACTAATGTTGTCAAGGTGCCTGAGAACACACAACAGCTTCAGGTCGCCAAGAATAGTGTTCATATCCGTTGTAACGTAGCTGGGACATTAATTAACCCTTGAGGCATACGTTTCAGTTGAAAAGTCCATTGGATGTGATTATGGCGCATTTTACCTGTTCTGCCGTGGGCAACTCAATTTACCAGTAACCTGATATCATATACATCGCCAAGAAGTAGCAAGCTCCTCATAACTGACTAAGGCATTGTCAAACTTAGGTAAGGGATATGAGTCCTTCTTTGTAATACTGTTAAGCTTCCATTAGTCTATCACCACTCAGTTGGTACCATCCTTATTTTTACAACTAGTACAAGAAAAGCCCATGGACTCTTTTTCCAGTTCAAGCATCCCATGCTCCAGCAGCTTATATTTCATCATTGACAACTTCTCCAGCTGCCCATGATCGGCAGATCAGCTGATACCTTATGGGGATGATCTCCAGTGTCCAGTCAATGGACCACCCCCAAGCGCACCATAAATTGTGGTCATCAATGATAAAAATATTCTTATACTTTATAATGAAGCTATCACCTGGTCTTTTTGTTCTTCCAATAACCCCATTAAAATATTGCACAATATCATTGGCTTTACAATGGACTGCGGTTCAATGGTTAGGCCATATTCATCCAGTGATCCAAATCATGAACCCAAAGGATTTTTAAACTGGGATCAAGTATAGTATGCCACTATTTTATGTAGGTGAGATTTCAATGATTCTTTATTGAGATTGCTAATAAAACCTTGTTTCCCATGTACTGGAAGTATAATGCCTTGATCCACAAGGGGCTCAAGCCACAATTGCTGATAAGGCCCAATGGTCTCCCCATAAAGCCTGGCTAGCACTTCCACCTCTAATTTGGTGTTTACTATAATTTAGTGTCTGGAGGGGATGGAAATAGGCCCAGCAGCTCTGAGAGGCAGCCCTTGATATTTGTAAATCTGCTGGTGGAGGGCCCAAGTATTGTTCTCTAAAAATGGTAGCAAACTGAAATCACCCCATCACTATAAGTAATGTTGACTTGTCCCATATGCACTGGATCCTTTGGCACTCCACTGTAGGTAAATTAGATTAGATCCACCGACCCAAAATTTTAAAGGTTTTTTGTCATGTCAACAATAGACCCAAAGCGTCGCATGAAAGCAGTTAATTAATAGGTTGTAATTGATGTTCAGTAACACTATTGCTGGGGCTACAATGACAATTGACCCAAACTGTAAAGGTAGCGCACTATACGCTCCCTCAGAGACTGTATTTTCCACTCCAGCAGTCCCATACACCATGCAATGGTCTACATCATGTTTTAACGTCAACTTCACCACTAACCAGTGGAAATTTTATTGACTGGAGCACCTGTATCTATTATAGCGTGGACTTGATAGTTTTTACAAAATAATCACAGTATTTACACTCAGAATAAAAAATTGACTGATTAATAAGTGGACACATTTTTTTCAAATTGCAATCACTAATTGCAACCAATTTGAATTAAGACTGGTAAGTTTGATATTCAAGACGAGGGGATGAGTGTGCACCCAATGTCAGGTAAAAGTTGGGCAAGTGTAGTAAAGGGAACAGGGTCAGTTTTTGCACCATCCAAAGTTTGAAAACAACCCGGCAACACTGGTGGCCTAGATTAAAATAAGAAAAAAGCAGTGAATAATTTGCTGGAGATTTTAGCCTGGCAAGCAAAATGCAACCAGTACATCAAAACTCCACATTCCCAGCCCATGTCATCTATGGAGCTTGGGATTCAACTTTTTCTGGATATTAATTTATTGGCATTCTAGAAAAACTATGTGGTGATGTGCACAAACACTTCCCAGCTGCTGTATACGTTGCACCACATTCTATGATCTGTGGCTGGTTGGACCTCAGGTTTGAAACTGCACAAGAAATGGACACCAATGCACAGGTGCACTTGGTGGTCAATCTCTTAGATGGTCATCATGTGGTCAAAACAAAGCGCATGCATTGGACCAAATCTAACTATATATTTGAACCTTTTGACTTCCTCCCCACAACGGTGAAATATGAAGTACTGGAGCACCACCTCTTGGTTAGGCTTATAAAGCTATGGGGAACTTCACTCTTTTGAAATGCAGTGCTTCACACTTATGCCAGAGCTTAGCACAGGCAAAGCAATTTCAGTGATTAACCCAAACGTGGTTATCATGGCAGACTTAACCCAAAACCCCCACACCTCTTTTAAAAATAATGACAGGCAGGAATCCCACCCTTTCTGAATTACAGTGGATAGCACATCCCCTATCTGCACCTTTTGTTGTGCTTTAGCCATAAGGCATACACTTGCTCTTCCAGAGAGGGCATCACTCAGAATGGAATTTACTTGACACAATGGGAAGTGTCAAAACCCATTATGAACCTGCCATTGACACCTATGCCTCCTTCCTGTGGGGTGTGCAGGGGTGTTACATTCAGGTAAACCCTGTGTCCCCACAAGAGTGCAAAAAAGACAAACAGGCCCATAGATCAGCGGCATTGGCAGAGTCCATGATCCCGCCTGCCCAGACCCAAACTAACATTGAATCATTTTGCAGCTGAAGAGTCTCAAGAATCCGCTCACCATTCATATTAGGCCAACAACCTGCAGACCATGTTTAAGTCAGATTCACCCATGCAAAATAATACTCACCAATCAAAACTAATTCTTCAAACCCAACCCTCCCCCAAGTTTTTGTTGACCTTCAATGGTGCACTGTAGGAGCACCTCGATGCGAAATGTTGGTCAAATTTAAAGCCCAAAAATGAAAAATCTAAAAAAAATGATGTTGTCCCTAAGGACAAGTATGGCATAGTTTTGTCCAACTTGTAAAGCCACCAAGGAGTTTTTTGAAAAAGAGACAAAGGAAGGGCAAGGGCCCTTCCTATTGCACCTAAGGTGCAATGGGTGTCTCCTTCACAATAGGGACTTTGAACATCACTGGACTCAAGGCCTCGCTGTCCCAGGCTAGAAAACTGAGTAAATTTTTAAAAAATTTACCTATGGACATCCTGACAATTAAGGAATCCCACTGTCCACATGGTGCCAATGACACATGTGTGACTTTTGCCCCAATCCTCCCTTTCTTTTTGGTCGCCAAACTGTGGGGTGCTTATACGTGTGACCCACAATTCTTAATTTATATTTACATATTTATATCTTAATGGTTGTGTGCTAATAATGTCCTTTTCATGGGACAATGAAGTGCACGTTATAGTTGATGTTTACACCCTGACCTATGTGTGGGCTTTCTGGGATTTCCTCTCAGCTGTACCTTCCCTCCCACTTCCATCTAATCCCTTTGTGGTGGGCGACCTGAACTTCTGGGCCAACCCAGCCACCTACTGCTGGCCTTCAACGCCTACCCCCTGCGGGGCATGTTAAAATCCGCATTCTAAAAGCCACCTTGGGGCTTTATGATACCCTCCCCAAGCATGCACCATTGCTTCCCAACATGTCCCATCCTCATGTGCACAATGGTCAGCTGAGGTATATGTCCCGCATTGACCTCATTATTGAACTGTTGAGATTTCACTCTCAGATTGCACATTTTACAATGATGAAAGTTAATTTCTCCAACCACAGGATGGTATCAATTTCCTTCACTTTATTAAACCCAGCGGCACAGGCATTGAAGTGGTGCAAACGTTGTTCATCTAAGAACACATCACTCATGTTTTCAGCATGTGTGGACTCCAAAATTTTAGCACTAAAGTTTGCCACACCGTTCTGTGCTGATACACTTTCTACCTGTCAGCTTTAATTCAAACACATCCTTCATGCATGCCACATCTCTCTGCGACGCTCTCAGGCTGCCTCATCAGTCATTAAGTGATGCTAGTGGAAGTGGACCACCTGGAGTCTTATGTCCCTGCAGCAGGGTGCAGCCTGGCTTTGGGCCAAAAGTGGGCATAAGTGTCTGCTCATCTCAACGCACTGGTAAGCAACACAAACATTGCGTTTGTGTTCAGTTCAAGGCAAAAATATGATTGTGGGTGACACGTGCTCCACCTACTTTTTCCGCAAAATTACTTCACACTGCAACAGAGCTTAGCCTGAACACAGGTGAGGTTGTCGGACAACTCTGTTGCAGACACTACAGCTGAAGTGGCAGGTGAAGTTCAAAACTTTTACTCTAAGCTGTATAAGTCCAAACCTGTCGAACCTGCCACAATTGATGAGTTTCTCAATGGTGCACATATCTACAACGTTTCAATATACACGGAGTTAATGAATTTATTTACTTGTGATGAACTCAGGTATGACGTTTGAGGTGCAACACACAGGAAGTGCCCAGGTCCAGATGGGACTCCGTATGAGTTCTAAAAATATATTTTATTTATTTCCCCTCACTAATGCTTGCCTCAATGAAAAAAATGTCTTATTAGAAACGAGCCTCCTTTCCTGGGTGCCAGGAGGACTACATGATAACGCTGTATAAGAAATGTGATAAGCTGGACTTGGAGAATTGGCGCCCCATATCACTTACTAATACAGATACTAAGTTAATTACCAAAATTTATGGCTAACCGCCTAGGGAAGTTGCTTCTGAAGTGATCTCCTCTGAGCAGTTTGGTTTCATCCCCAAGCGGTCAATATGGGACAACATACACACCGTAATCAATGTCTGCCAATCCATGGCTACTGGGGCGCTTGATTTCTTTGACCATAAAAAAAGCTTATGATAGGGTCAACTAGGATTACCTCAAAGCCTGCCTCCACAAATTTCACCTTCCCCACGGTTCATAATTGGGTGATGTTACTCATGGAGTCTGCCACAATGGCTGTGCGTGGCCCTGGTTTCCTCACTGAAGTGGTTCTCTCTCAAAGGGTTCTCCGCCAAGGGGACCCTTTGGACCCACTCTTGTATAACTTCAGCCTTGACCCATTTTTATGCAATGTGAGTGCCCGCCTAGCTGGTGTCGATGTGCAAGGCTAAGCACCTGTTAAATTCTGGCATTTGCTGATGATTATGTGTTTGAGGTGTCTAACAACCAGGATGGCCGCGCACTGGAGGCAACTATCCAGAATTCCTCCAGGGTCAGTAAGCCGCCCTTAATGCCTCCATAGCCAAAAATTATTCTCCTCAGCTGTTACCAAGCCCACTGGTCATCAGCGCATCATAGTCAGCCTTCTCAAGCAACTAGCTCTCTGGTTCACTTGCCCTAAACACCCATACATCCCTGATTGTGCTCCCTTTTGTGACAAGACCCACTGCTGATCTGATGCGCCATTTGGGTGAAGCTGGAGGCAGGAGGGTTCGTCTCGTCATTAATGGAGCACCACATCCTAGACAATGTCACGAAGTGCATCTCCTCCCTCAGAGCTCAGCAGACTACCCTCACAGGCCAGGTTGTGCTTGCCAACTCTGTGCTACTGTCAAAAGTCTGGTATGTAGCCCATGCCATTGCCTTTTCCCCCTCTTTATTTACCTCTTTATATGCCCTACTACAAGGGTGGCCTTGGTTAGGCAGCCATCCCCCTGTGCGCCTGGATGTCATGTTTGGCCCTTGCCATAGTGGTGGTATAGGCCTTCTCAACTTCAAGGCCCATTACGACAAAATACTTGGCACCTGGATTGATGCAGTCCTCAACCCCACAATCTCAGACCAGCACTGGTCACGCGCGGCCCACTCTAATGTTGCCCACGCACTTGGCCTCTGCAATCCTACCCACTCCCATTCGCTACTAACTATCTAGCCTCTCATCCCTCTGCCGTGGGACTGCATAGGATGCCACCCCAATTCAAACATATTCTTCTCTTGATGCGGAGCGCTGAGTGGAGAATTATAATCAGTGGAAACACTGTCCAGAGGGGTCTCCCTACTCCCTATTTCAAACAAGAAGTCCGTGGGCAAAACAACTATAAACAGCCTTGTACCTCAATGTCCCCCACCATTGCCCTGTGGACTACCTTAACAAGCTGGACATCCATACTCTCTAGACTAAAAAAACATTTGGCGGTACACAAACCATCCTCTGTTATAACCCCAGATTCGCGCCCATGTGTGGAAATGCCTGAGGAAGGTGTACCAGACTGTGAGTGGTACAATGCCACTCAGTCTTATGCATTGTGTGCGGTCAATATTGGTCATTAACCCATCACTTGGAAGATTGCCTGCCATCACAGGAGATCTGGAGGGATTTTATGAGCCTCTTTTTCTAGGAGCATGAATAGAAATTCAGCCTTTTTAGGAACATATTTACCTTTTCTATGACCTCCTATATCATCCCTTTTCTCTTTGCCTATATTGTTGCAATAGAACTATGGATTATCCACACTATTGTACTTGAAGCACTGTCTGGCACTACCCCAACCATCCATGAAGCTGTGCGTTGCTTCCACTACCGCTACACAGTTCACTTATAAGCTTGGTTGTTTGTCCACCTGTCATCCCGCCAACGCCGGCTAGTTTCATCCTGGTTCCCCATCTGGTTCCTCTTGTCAGACCTTTTCCTTCATTCATGTTCAGTTTTGGCACAGGCCTCTCCTGTAACTCCCCCTCTTCCTTCCACTAGCAGTCCTTCTGGCTACAGGAGGTAGATTTGGCTCCTCTGGGGTGCCCCTGTTTTTCTTGATGTTTTGCGGTTGGTGTTTATCAGAAGTGTCCATCCCATGGTAAGCCTTCCTTAAATAAAAGTAAATTAAAATACGTGTAAATTTAAAAAATCACTTTTCCCAAGATAGCTCATAATCCCCTCACTAACTTTAGGGTATTCTTTGACAATAGCGTCTACCTTGAGGTAACGTTTACTCCTTTCAGGGAAGGTGTATCTGAGGATGGGTCCAGTTCATCTGAAGAAACTTGGTTAAACATTTGGCAGGCATAGGGCTTCAGTTGCTCCTGAGGCCCTTCTTCCTTTGCGGCCTTGGCTTGTACCTGTGTTAGTATGTTTACCCTTACAACTGGCTGCTGATATAAAAACTCATAATCATACTGAGGGATTTTTGCTGAATATACTACACTAGGATCAGGTGGTATGTTTAGGTTTTGGATAGTGGAGGTAAAGAGTCACGTCTTTACTCTGTTCCATCTTTTTCCTGGTAGCATTGATCCAATTGTACCTTGTGAACCTGATGGTTAGGGCAGCTCAGGGAAAGATATCCAGGGAGACCGCATTTAAAACAATTTACCCCGTAGGGGCTGCGTCCTTGGTTCTCGTAAGATGGGACAGGATGATGATTTAATTGTTGGTTATTGGTGTAACTAGGACCAGGTCAATAAAGTGACTTCTGATGGTTGGCATAATTAGGCCCAGGTCAGTAGTTGGGATGTTGGCGATTATCATAAACATGTCCAAATTGGAAGTTAAACAGCTGAGGTAACTCGGCCAAGGGCGAGATGTATATTTATAATAAAAGCTGAGGGTTAATCAGTAGAATATGAACAGGACGAGAGAATTCCTCCAAATAAAAAGGACCAGAAACAGCTGCGGTATGTTTACAGTCTGAAGATGTAGGAGGAAAGGTAGCGGATAAACAGCACAAAAACTGAACAATTTTGAGCAGGGGTACGTTGTCCTCAGAAATTGGAGTCATGAAGTTGTAAAGATTGTGTTATGGCTTCACTGCGAAAGCCATGGTAATGCACACATTGGATTCAGGATAGAGTCCCCGCCCTGACTAACATGTGGGCTTCTGCCATAAATCAGTCAGCAAATGCAGTAATTGTCTCATTATGCTGGAACCCAATGGTCTAGAACTCAACCTTCTGTTGTGACATCTTAGCAGTACCTTAAATAGCCGCAGCACAGTATCATTCACTTATTGATATGCAATGGAGCTATTAGGAAGATAGCAAGTGACTTGGTCGGCGCTTCTAACATTTAAGGAAGATATCTGCAATTTAACTTTATGCCAATCCAAGGCTCCTTCCGCTGCAAACTCAATTCATTTAAAAAACCTGTGGATGTTCCCATCACAGTCAAATGAGGCAGCTTATCAATGCAAACCTCCTCCTTCCGCTCATAACTGTGAGCCTTTGAATATACTGAGGGGTGGGTCAGGCCCATAGGCAGTATCTCGCTGAGACGCTGGTTCAGTAGGGCCAGCAGCAGCCTGCATGTTCGTTGATTCAGAAATTGATGCGGGCCCCTTCAGTATGCAGTATCGCCACCACCTGGAGAATTGGTTCACCAATACATAATCATATCTAAGGCTGGCTGCAGTTTCAGCAAAATGCTTCTCAACTTGGTACCCAGCCTCATATTCATTGTAAATTAATTTCTTCTGAGCGTTCCCTTGTAGTTCAGCCACTTTCCATTGAGGGCGCTGATGGTGGGAGGTGCTGTTCAAATTCCATTCTGCACAATGTAGTTGTTAATTAGTATCATCTAGGCGTTTAACTAATTGCTTGTTTTGTTGCCAGGTACCCACATTTGGCTGAACTTGTCATCAAGCTGGTTTATTATGTCGTTATGCTCCTGAAGAAGCTCATCCTGCTTCTTAAGCACCACTTCTAAAGCAAGTTTAAGTTCTGCATACTCAGCTAGCGCAGTGTGCCATGAGAACTTCCTGTCAATGCAGGCCTGATGCAACATAGCCAGCGACTGAAAAGACTTATTTTTATTTTAGGATTTGATCAATGCCCCCCCCTGTAGTGAGCACCACTGTTATAATTTTGGGAATATTGTCAAGACCCGCTGGAAGGTTTTCACATGTTCAGTTCTTTTTTTTTAGTACTAGAATTCACATGTTCAGTTCTCACTGAGCAATGTACATAAAATATGGAGATTGTTTGTCCTTGATACAAACTTAAAAAATAATAGAATATGAAGCTATTCTCTTCATCCAAGATTTGTTTATTTTATTATTAGTAGAAAAATCCTTCCTGGTCCGCTATCTTCTTCTTATTAACAATCCTCTTCCTTCAATCTTCTCATTTCGCATATATATTAATGACTTTAGTTGAGATCAAACCTTTTGCTTAGACTGTTATTATGCCACCATATCCTCATTGGTTTGTCTTTGTAACTGTGAGGTCCCAGCTGAATCTATTATTCTTAAATTCACTATTGCCTTAGTTTAAGGCGATCTACTGAAGACCCTCATAAATTGACATCATATTATCACCTTAATTGAAGGCGACCCAATAACTATCTTTTCTGACTCAATATCGCTTTATCCTAAGGTGCTCATGTATTCATACACTAGTAAATCATGGCCGGCAGATTTTAGCCAATCTGCCATAGCTATTTAAGGCTTATTGTCCATCATCTAAGAATCTCAACAATGCTCAAGATAAAATCCTGCCTATATGATATGAAGGATCATCAAAATGTCAAGTGACCATTACTCAAGGAGGCATATGAGGCAGTAGATTAAAACAAACCTGAAAAAGGGTATGGATCAAGAACCTGCCCAACAATCAACCTAAATAATGCCAAGTCTCATCCAACTTGGTACATTCAAAATAATTTAACTCTAGCAATAATATGCTGCAAAGGCATCATACCATCCATAATGCATCACTTGACCAAGCCTCCCTTCCAGATTTGCCCTAGTATTTTCTATTAATAGTTTTCCTTTTGGGGTTTATATTGTTAAGTAGTAAATATAAAACCCCTTTATATATAATAAAGGGACTTCATTAGTTCTAAATCTCATTTTGGTACTTAACTTCAATAAGTCCAAATTAACATATTTATTATAAGACAGATACTCTAGCTGAAGGGACATACGAAGTGACCTGTCACCTTTTAAAATAAAAATATAGTTGCCATACATCTTAGACAGCTTCAAGTATTGACTTTCAGTCTTCATGAGAATAGCACCATTGAGCTCAAAATGGAAGACCAACAGGCTGGTGCTCACTACAGGGGGTCGGCCATTGCTTAACAGTACCTGCACCTAATTGATTAAATTTATAGAAGATAACTTAATTGATAGTGTCACCAATGGTGAACAACGGGAACAGTGAAGAAAATTATTGAATGGGAAGTCCACCCATCGTCACATTTGAATAAATTTATAAAAATTCTATGAAGATTTTAAATTCCATCATCTGACATGGTTTTTTAATAAAAAGAGTTTGATTTACTTTGTGGAGTCATTAACCCAGGTGAAAGAGCCAGCTGAAAAAAAGGATCTACCATAGACAGGACTCTCATGATTCTTTATGAATCCAGTACTCTCTCAGAGAATTTCAGGAACAAGTGTGAATCTATTTTTCTATATTATGCAATTTGTACGCCCTGCACTTTAACATAATGTTCATTTACTAGGATTCCATAATGAGGAACCCCAAAATTATATCATTACCCAAGGGTCTTTAAGAATGACTATTAACAGGTATATAATTTAGCATCATAAAGTATAGGGGACGTCTGCCATTTGATCAAAGCAAACCTTTTCTACATTATTCTGTTCCATAATAAAATGAGTACTATTGATCTAGCGTTATCAAGTGTTTGGAAGAAGATATGAAGCTCCTTTAAAAGGACATCCTGGAGTCAAACAAGAATAATAAGATGTTACTTGAAGCCTTTGCTAATAAGCTCTGAAGACATGATAATGAAGCTCATGGAGAAATGGAAGCTCAAGCTTACACTAGCCACCTTCAGGAGTAAGAAGAAGAATAAACTCCTTAAGACTTAGCTACGGAAAGCCTTATGACAAATTGATGAGTTGGAGACCCATCAAACCTCTGAGACCTCATCAGTATCTCAGAATATTATTTCCTGAGTGGTCCATGTTGAACAGGATCTAGCATCCTGTGGGACACAGGAGCCTACTATTTCCATTACTGAGTGACTGAACAAATTAGAGAGCGATTTGAGAGGAAAATCCCACAGTCAAGAGGACATTAAACAAGTCTATTGTCGCCTCAATGAAGCCGAGAAACGCTGAAATACTCTTACAGAAGAGCTGAAAGCCAAGCCTGACAAGCCTTCTCAAAGCGCCAAATGCAAAGAGAGGAAGGAGGACTGGAATCGGTGCATTGTAATATTAAAAGATGAGAACAAGCGTTTGCAAACTTACTGCTCATCTTCTTGCCAAAAAACACACAATGTAGACTTTTGCGTTAAGAGTATGGAGAATGATAAAGTCATTCTCAAAAGAAGAATTAATCTGCTGAAGGCTACGCCAAGGCTTACTATGGAGGTAATGGAGAAACATCTCACTCCTCCACAGGAAAAAATACATAGACACAAATGGCAAGTTGAATTGTGTGACGCATGAAAAATTACCAAATCTAAAGCTACTGGAGTACATCTTGTTACAGTAATGAAGGCCACTACCTTTAAGCCTATATTTAAGGAAAAGTTTACACCTGGCAAAGAGAGTCTTGCATCTTTTTTTTACGCCTATGAAGCCATGATGGTAGATGTAACTGATAATCAAAATGGTATGCATATTTTATCCTATTTAAGCCATATGGTTCAAGAGGTTATGGTACCTCATATGTATGACTTGCATACCTGGAGAGAAGTTTTGAAGCGCTCATCAAGGATTTCAGGTCCAAGCAGAGTCTAAATATGAGGAAACATGCCTTCATGAGAATTTACTGTTATACTGGAATGAAACACTTGTCATATTTGTTGATCACTTTTATATATAGAGGCCCAAATATTGATGACCATAAAGATGATTACTTTGGACAATGTTATAGCCGCTTTCATTGCTGATTTATATATTAACCCTGACCTGGACATGCGCGTTAATTGTGTCAAATAAAGATTTATTTCAGTCTTAGAAATTAAAGAAGCCCTGCTTGATGTGGTTTATATACACAAGCTATAGACCTCTTAAAAAGCCTCCACAAAACCCAGAGTGTATACCGTGGAGGAACCAAAGCCTAAGAAGGAGGAGAAGCTGAGATGCTATATCATCAAAAAGAACAACCATGCTGAGGATATGTTTAAGAATAACCCTGACTTTGCTGAGCAGGGAAAATGAAGGTTGGCTTAGGGTCAGGTACCTCTAAAGCTGACTAATCTAAAGTACTTGAAAGAAAAAAATGCCAATCACAAATCTCGTGTGTTTTAAGAATGAATCCAGTGATGACTATGAAGGGGGTCATGAGAACACAGGCTATTATGTTTTAAATTAACCCAATGAGCTTACCATTTGGGACTGCTTGAACGCTGAGAATATCAACTATTCCTGGGTTCCTGAAGGCACTTACCTTAGTCAGTTTATTGTGTGCCCTGGGATGAATGATACAGCCAGCGACGCTGATTAATATCTTGTCCTATTGACCTGATCCAACTTTTTTATGCATAGTCTATTGGAGAATAAAGAGATGTATCATGAGACTTCCTGGAAGCTTAATGCAATGTTCTACTTAAAAGAGATGTTAGCCCTCTCCTCAAAGTTTGGAGGAACCATTACCAAAGTAGTAGTGGTAATTCAAAAAGTCCAAGTATGGCTACCTTGGATATGGGATCCCCTATCAATTTTGTCTCGTCATGACTTATCAAAAAGATAAAGCTCACCCATACCTTGAATGCAATCAAGAATATGCACTGCCAATTCAAATAAAGCGCGCCGCGCGCGCGCGCGCGCGCGCGCGCGCGCGCGCGCGCGCGCGCGCGCGCGCGCACCAAGGCGATAAGTGCATATTCATCTCTGCCAAACCTGAGTTGGCAAGTTAGTTTTCTCAGCTCCTGTGATTGCCATGGACAATAGCCAGTATGACATACTCATTAAGATGCAATATATGATCAGACATGAGGGTGTCATCAACCTTAAAAAAGGATATTTATCACTCCTCATCTATGAAGTTCACCTTGTATTGGATGATAAAAACTTCAGAAATAAGGATTATCCTTGTCTGGTCAAAATCCCTTTTTCACTTTACCTTTGCAATATTTTAACTTTGGAAGAAACAAAAAAGCTACCCAATTTAGTAGATGCAGCAGAAGAATACCATTTTATACCACCAAAGAGGTAAAAATTAAATTAGGAGAACAAAGAGCGGTTTTAATCAACATAACCATGAGTATAACCCCAAACTTCTTGCTACATATTTCTTGTGTCAAAGAGTAAATAAGTTTTAACCAAGAGTTTTGCAAGGATCCTCAATCCAACCTATCAGTGACTTATTAAGATACTACTTAGGAACCTAACCAAACCATATATCTTAATCAAAAACATTAATAGATTGAGAAAAATCAATCATTTCCCATTGATAAAATCAATAAGGTAAATTATACTGTTACACACCTTGGTTTTGGATACCTGATGACCTTTTGTTTTGTGCTATATCTCAATTAAAAACATCTATAAGCTAAATTAAGATGAACTTGAAAAGGTGCATTAGTTACTTGAAGACTAGGATGATGTTTTCTTCACGTCAGATGTTGACTTTGGTCACATTAAAGACTGAACTCATAGTACCAATGTATGAGATGGAACCCCTCTCTGATATAAGCCATATAGGGTTGTCAAAGGTAAAGGAGCAATACATGAATACTGAACTCAAACAATTATTATTTTCTGGCTTACTTGCGCCCTCCTAGAGTCCATGGTTGTCATCACTGTTTCTTATAAATAGAAAAGAATGGTTGTCACAGATTAGTGATGGATTACTGGAAGCTAAACAGCCTCACTAATAAGGACAGCGATTAAATTTCACAAATTGTTGAGGCTCTGGCCTGACTCTCCAGCTTTAATAACTTCTCAGCAATATACCTAGCCACGGGTTATTATCAGATGGATCTATCACCATAAGTCCAAGAAAAATGCGCACTGATTTTCATGGAAGGATTAAAACCTTACTCAGATTATATAGGGGTTATGCAACACTCTCACTTCATTTTAATAGGCGATGGATCACATCAAAATAAAGGTTCATACTCAGCTGCGTGATTATATACCTAAATGAACTTTTCTTTCTCATTGCAAACACTTTTGCAACCTATTTAATTCAAGACTAAATCTAGTTTGATAATCTCATAGAGGGGATTAGTCTGCGCCCATGTCTGGGAGCAGTTGGGCAAGCAAGGTAAGAGGAGCAGGTGGAAAGCCCGCAGCCTCCAACGTTCAAAAATGCCCTGGAGAATCTGGTGGAATAGACAAAAATCTCAAAAAACTGGTGGTCACAATTTCCTCGGAGATACTCATGTGGCAAGCACAATGCAACCAGTACATCAACACGCCACACTCCCAGCCACTTTCATCGGTGGAATTTGGAGTCTGTGTGTATCTGGACATCCAAAAAACGGCCTTATAGGAAAAATTTTATGAAGATGTACACAAAATTTTCCTGACCGCAATGTACGTTGCAACTCACTCCATGTCGTGTGGTTGGCTGGACCTAGGTTTTGAGAGCAAAATAGCAGCAGACGAGGCTGCAGCAGTGCGCGTAGTGGTCAACCTCCCTAAAGGGCAATGGGTCGTTGAAACCAAACGCACCAGATGGACAAAATCAAACAATTTTCCTCAAGTTTGACTTTTTGCCTACTATGGTAAAACGTGACATTTTGGAGCAACACCTGAAAGATGGTCTCGCCATATATGGCGAAATACAATCTTTCAAAATGCAACGCTTCACACTGATGCCACACCTATGCACTGGCAAAGCCATCGCAGTTCTGACCCCAACTGAGGAGATCGCGAAGGCCCTAACCCAGATCCCGCACTCCACCTTTATTGACATCGCAGGGCATACCACCCACCCATTCCAGGTAATCGTGGACAGTGCGCCCCCCATTTGCACCCACTGTGATGCATTCAGCCATAAGGCGCACGCGTGCCCCATCAAAGAGGGCGTCACATTCCAAGAGCACCCCTCAGCGGCCATGGCCAGCGGAGAGGCGCACTACAAACCAACTGCAAGCACCAAGGAGGCTTTCCCATGGGGAGCACAAGGCTGCTACCTATTGGTAAAGCCCATCTCCCCGCAGGAGCAGAAGAAGGCCAAGCAGGCCCATAGGGCCGCGGCCAAGGAAGCGGCCAAGGCCACCACTGCCATCCCACACTCACAACACCAGGAGGACATGGAGACCTTCATGGCGGAAGTGACTCAGGAATCCATCATCCAATCAGATTGGGAAGCCCATGCCGAGTGGGCCACTCAATCTGAGGATCCAATGCGAGATTCGATCTTACCCAATCGCTGTACCTAAGCTCCAGTTGAAACCAACTTGGGACCTATCCCAACTGAAAATTTTTTTTTGACCCACTCGACGGTGCACCAAACTCATCCGCACCGCAAAAATTCGTCTGACGTCAGGAAAACAAAAAACAAAAGCCAAAGCCAGTGCAACTATTTCCACAAAAACTAACAAAAACCCTGATAGCGTTGCTGCTAACACCCGCACTGCTGTGAAAGCCTGTGGGGACCTTGAAGAGGCTGGTGAGCCTGGAGGCCCACCCCCTTGCACCTAAGGTGCGATGGGGGAAACCTTCACTCTAGGGACGTTGAATATCGCCGGACTCAAGGCCTCCCCATCCCAGGCTAGGAAACTGAGTTTTTTACAACACAATTTACCCGTGGATATCCTGGCCATCCAGGAGTCCTACTGTCCACGAGGTTCCAAGGAAGCTTGGAAAACAATGCTCCTCCCATCCCTATCCTTTTGGTCAAAGCACTGTGGGGTGCTAATTTGGAAAAATAATTTTTAAATTCACATCCTCAGAAATATTCCTAAATGGCCAAGTGCTCATCGTCACCTTCTCGTGGGCTGACATTGCACATGCAATTGTCAACATCTATGCCCCAAACGGTGCATACAAGCATCAGGAAATTTTTCTCATCAGTCAAATCCCTCCTGCTACCCCCTGATTCTTTCCTAGTTGGCGACATGAACTGTTGGCTAACCTCACCAATGGACTGGTGGCCTCCCTCACCCCACGCCCCACAAGGTCACGTAGAACTACGCGTTCTAAAAGCCACCCTTGGGTTAATGGATGCGCTGCCGCAACATGCCCCACTGCTCAAAAACATGACGTGTCCCCACGTCCACAACAGCCAATTAAGGTCCATGACCCGCATTGACCTTATTCTAACGCCAGCGAAATTTCAACCCCACATCTCCCACTTTAAAACAACGTAAAATGGTATTCTCTGACCACTGACTGGTCTCAATAACCTACCACTTACCCGTCACAGTTGCAAAGGCCCCACATTGGTGCAAAATCTGCCCCCCTGAGCTCGCGTCACCAGGATTTTCCACATGGGTGGAAGAGGCAACTTTGGAAAAATTGTTTGTTGTACCATTTTGCACGGACCCCATTTCCACATGGGCAACTTTCAAAGAGGACACCATCCGCCACTATCGCCATCTCTCCTCCAGATGCTCATGAGCCACATTGGCGGTTATCTTGCGCGCTCTGGCGGAATTGTCCCACTTGGAGTCCAACATTCCAGCCACAGGATACAGCCCTGCATGGGGCCAGAAGTGGGCGGAGGCAGCCACCCACCTCAACGCACTCGAAAGGCAACACAAACATCAGGTTTGTGTCCAATACAGGGCCACACGCATCACTAAAGGTGACAAGTGCACCGCATAATTCTTTAAAATTTTTTTTGCACCATGCCAGAGCGTGGCCTGCACACAGGTGCAAAGATCGGATAATTCCATTGCAGACACACTGGCTGAAGTGGCAATCAAAACATAAAAATATTACTCTGAGTTATACTGAGCTGAAACAATTCAGCCAGCTGAAATGGCAGAATTTCTTGACCAAGCTCATATCTGCACCATTTTCCAATACCCAGAAATAATGAATTTAATTACTCTGAAAAAATTAATGGACAGCCATTTGCAGCGCGCCAAACTGAAAATGCCCAGGCCCAGATGGCATTCCATATGAGTTCTACAAAAATATATTAAAGATATATCCCCATTGCTGCTAGCCTCACTTAACCAAAGCCTTTTGGAAACGCGCCTCCTACCAGGAGGACATGAGGCCTTTACTGTCACACTCTTCAAGAAAGGGGATAAGCTTGACTTAGCCAACTGGTGCCCCATTTCTCTAACAAACACAGACACCAAAATTATAACAAAAATCATGGCTAGCCATTTAGGGACTGTAGCATCTGCCACCATCTCCCCAGAACAATTTGGTTTCATCCCTAGAAGGTCAATTTGGGATAACGTGCACTCCGTGGCTAATGCATGTCAGTCCACAGCCTCTGGGGCACTGGTATTCTTGGACCAACAAAAAGCCTACAATAGAGTAAACTGGGAATACCTGAGGGCCTGCCTCCATCAATTCCGCCTACCCCCCGCTTCATAAACTGGGTAATGCTGCTCACAGAATCTGCGACAATGGCAGTGTGTGGCCCAGGCTTCCTAACGGAAGTAGTCCACCCTCAAAGGGGCTTGCGACAAGGGGACCCCCTCAGCCCACTCTTATACAACTTCAGCCTTGACCCACTACTGCGAAATGTGAATGTCAACTCACTGGGGTCCATGTGCCAGGCCAAACCCCAGTCAAGATGATGGCATTTGCAGATGATTGTGTGGTGGGGGTGTCTAATAACAAAGATGCACGCGCGCTTGAAGCCCTCATCCAGGAATATTCCTGGGTAAGCAACACGGCACTGAACGCCTCCAAAACCGAAATCATCCTCCTTGGTCAGTTTCAGAACTACTGGGCCCCAGCGATTAGTTCCCAACCCGGCCCATCTGCTCGCCCACGTCCACGCCTTGCTAACTCAATACACACCGCTCCACTGGTGCTCCCCTTCATGCCACGTCCTACCATAGGACCAGTGCACCATCTGGGCGTGTGGATGGAGGCAGGCGGATATGCATCAGCAGTAATGGAGTGCCTTATACTGGACAACGTGACGAAGAGAATCACCTCTCTCAGAGCCCACCCTACTACCCTCCCTGGCATGGTTGTTCTTGCCAACTCTATGCTCCTATCCAAAGTCTGGTTTGGAGCCCACGCCATCCCCTTCTCCCCCAAGCTTCTTCAAATCCCTGTATGCTTTGCTGCAAGGATGGCTTTGGTCAGGCCGCCCTCCACCAGTATGGCTAGATGTCATGTTTGGCCCTCATCATCAAGGTGGCATGGGCCTGCTTGACTTCAAAGCCCATGCCGCCAAGATCCTGGGCACCTGGATCGCGGCCGTCACCGCTCCTACACTCCCATCCCAACACTGGTCCCGCGCAGCCCGCTCCAACTTCTCCCAAGCCTTGGGCCTCAACAATCCATCAAACCCCCACTCCCTGATGAAATACCTCTCATCACACACATTGGCCACAGGTCCTCACGGGACTAAAACCCACTACAAACGAATCCTACTCTCCATGCGAAGCGCAGAGTGGAGAATTTGCATTAGCGGACATACAGCCCAAAGAGGCTGCCCCTCTCCTCAGTTCACACAAGAGGTACAGGGGCTACCCATCCATGATGGCGTGATCCCCATTTGACCCCATGTCCTATCCAGGGTGGACTACCTGGACATGATGGACATCCCTTATTCCACTGAGACCCAAAAGTCTATCTGGAAATATGCACACCATCCTCTGTTGCAGCCTCAGGTCCGCTCCCATGTGTGGCGCTGCCTGAGGCGGGTGTATTGTACAGCTGAGCGCTCTAACGCTTTACACTCATCCTGTGTCATGTGTGGCCAGTATGGAATGCTGTTCCACCGCCTGAAGAAGTGCCCCACCTCTAAAGTGATATGGCGCGAAGTTCAACGTCTGCTGGGCCAGGATCAAACGCATCCCTTCAGTCTGCCAAGAGATATGTTTGCTTCATCAATGGCCTCCCCCTTCCACCCTCCCTCCATGCTCTGGTGGTTGCAATAGCCATGTGGACTATCCACACGATTGTCTTGGATGCCATCGCTGGCTCCATCCCCACCCTCCCAGAAGCTGTCCACAGATTCCAGTCTCATTTGGTGGACCACTTTCAAGCGTGGATGTTTGGATACCTCCCACTGCATCGCTGACAGCTGGTCTCCTCCTGGTTCCCAGTCTGGTTCATCAAATCAGACCCCTTCCTCCACATGTGCTCAATAGTGGCTACGGCCCCTTCACACGTTCCCTCCCCCTTCCCATAAGTGGCGTTCCCGCTGGCAACAAGAGATAGCATCGCTTCTCTGGGATGCCTCCCCTGGTACTAAGTTTGTCTTTCCTGAGTCATATTCGGAAGTGTCCGTCCCATGGTCAGCCTTCCCCGCAATAAATTTAAAAATTTAAAATTTAAATTTAAATTATGTACCTAAATGATATAATGGTGTTTTCTAAAACCTTTACCAATCATCTAGACCAACTAAATTCTTTTTTTACCACTATGAGAAACCCACATCAAGATTAAAATGTGAAGTCTACCTTCTTCCCACACGACCTGGAAAATTTTAGGACATGTCATATTCTGGAAAGAAATTTAACCCTTGTTCAATAAAGTTGAAGCAATCTCCAAGTTGCCTGAGCCAAAGAGCTTCAGAAAATTAAAGGTATTTACAAAAATTATGGAAATTGCCATCAATTATCCTTAAATTGCTCAAGAGCCAAACATCTTGTCCATTTTTTTAAAACACCCCTTTTTATGTGGGATTGGAGAAAAGCACTGCATCCATGACCACGAAGAATTTATAGAAAAGTAGACCAACATTACAATATCTGGACCAAAAAGAAGCCATATATTCTATTTAAAGATGCCCCCAACTTAACTGTAGGAGCCATCCTCTCACAACTGGATGTTGAAGGCACTGATCACCTGTTGTTTTATTGCAGCAAAACTCTTTGAAAAGATGAGCAATATTACATTGTCAAAGAGAAAAGGTGCCTAGCTGTCATCCTTTTTATAAAACATTTCTGGCCCTTATTATGTGGTACAAAGTTTAAAGTTGTTATAGACCACATTTCTTTAAAGTGGCTGAAAAACATGAAAGATCTTAAAGTAAAAATAACTCCTTTGGGCTCTAAAACTTCAGCACTATGACATTAATCTCGTCTTTTTAAGCTGGTACAAAGCGCATGAACGTAGTTGGACTGAACCAATTACCACTAAAAAATTTAGACAATAGCAAAGCTGAGCGTTTAAATGATCTACTCATGAATCCAGACTCTTAGGAGGTCAAAGATGAACCATTTCAGATGATGTTGAAATGATATGCACAAAATTCTAAAGTTCTTAACGGATTGTTATTAGAAAGGTGAAACTGACTGGTTTCCCTACTTGCAACTTTAATAACGGGTATCAGTGATAATGGAAGCCCACAATACCTTAGGACATGGATGATCCAGAAAAACTTATGATTGGATCAAGGATCAATAATGTTGAGAAAGAAATCCAAACTTTTTAGTGGAAGTATTAAACGCTTTCATAACTTGTAAAAAACAAACGTTGCATAAGGTTAAGTACAAGTATCAGCCAATGACCCCTCAGCAGTTTTTTCATACCATCAGTTTTTTGGAAGTCATAGGTCCAAAGCCTGAACTACAGGTGGAATTAAATAATCCTTATATGGATTAATCATTTAATAAATTAAGTTGAAGCAATTGTCATTCCTGTGCAGACTCTAGGGCTACCACTAACTTTTCATGCCAAAAAATGTTACTAGGAACGGTTGCCTGCAGTTACCACTATGCACTAATGGAGAAAATTTACTTCAAGAGCTGTGAGAATCCTAGCTACGAGCATGGGCACTAAACAACTATTTTCAGCTCCCTACAACCCATAAACTAATGAGATCTACTAAAGAGCTCATGAATGTTAGTTTTAATATTATACAATATGGCTACTAACCCATTACATTGGGACCAATATCTCCCATGTGCGTTGATAGTATAAAAGATAAGTTTCCATCTTATTATTAAAGTGTCACATTTTAAGGCCTTAAATTGTAGAGAACCAGGCATGCCATCTCTATCGACTCATGAAGTTACCAGTAATAATACCAATGAGCTTGAAAAAAGTGCTGGTAAGTTTAGTGTAGAAAATATACAACTTCAATCAGAGGTAATGATGAATCTAGCAGAACAGTGATAAGAGAAGGCGAGGCAGAATATACATCCCACCAACCTTTAGCCAATTTTAAGATTTCAGATTTAGTCTTAAACTATCACAAATATTATAGCACCCTGAGGAGGAATAATAGATTCCATATGGGATGGGCCATATTCTATAGCCTACAAATGCAGGGATGTATACTTAGTAAAGTCTTTAGAAACTGGAGTAAAAAACAACTGTGTACATAGCTGATTCCTATGTTGGAACACCCCTGCCATTATTCTAGAAGGGTGGTAATATTGGGTATTATTATATTGGACATGATAGGAATATTATCGAGCAATCAACTCCCATGAGAGAACCAACACATAGGCCCAATTAAGGGGTTAGAAATTCATCAATTAATAATATGGAAAAGTCATTAAAGGTAAGGTTCAATTTGATACTAGAAAAATTGCATATATCAGAATTTGAGCCCAAAATATCTCAAAATGAAAGCTTGCTAATTGAAATGAAGGATTATCAAATTGTTTGGTGACCATTACATCAGGTGGCACATGAGGCAGTATATAGATGTACCCACAAAAAAAATCAAGTATTTGTCCAATGATTGACCTAAATGTATTAAGTCTTTTCTATCTAGTACATTCCACATACCTTTTCTCCCTAAAAAATATGCTACAATGGCACTGTATAATCTGGATGCATCGCTTACAAAATATCTCCCACCAAGATTATTTTTTTAATAATTTTATATATTCTTTTCATTATGGGGATTATATTTTGTTATATGTAACTTAAATATAAATTTTCTATACTGAAGCAAAAGTTAAGCCTTTATTTATATATCTCTTTTTGGTACTAGATTTAAATAAGTCCTTTTGTCAACCTTGCCATAGCCCGATTACTCAAGATGATGAGACCTAATTATGACTATGCACCCTAAAAGTAACTTTAAAAACTTTTTGAGAGTCTTATACTCCTTAAAGTATTGACTTTCAGGCTTCTTTGGCACAGCATCATCAAGCCACCAAAATGAAGGCTAACAAGCTCTAACAGATGAGACCTATCCTTTTACAATATTTAGCCATGGATTACCTGGTACATACCTGTGAAAATTGGCGCTTAGGCGTCATTTTTAAAAGGCTTGGGTTAACAAGCTATAATTAATAAGTCGCTGGTTGAGTACATCAACCTTAGTAAAAATTTTGAAAATAACATGGTTCAGCAGGAGGTCTTTTCAACAGCTTGACTGCTTTCTATGATATCCTTCTTCTGCATGGGTTCCTTCTAGCAACGTTGTAAAAGGTCCCTTCATACCTAGAATTCAGTCCAGATATGCCTCTTCCTCTAGCGTTCCTATAGGTACATTTTATATATATAAAGCAGCACTAAAAAGTGGTAGACTAGAGAACCAATAATCTTATTCAGGCTAATTGAGCAAATTCTTGAGTCTCAATGGATTTCCATTATAGTTACAATCAACCAATTGCATTCAAGGTTTCGGTGGATGGCCATAATAAAATAGGATGTCTTGTACCAAATACTTTATACCATTTTGGGGGACATAATATAGGTTAAAGATATAGGTAAATAAAAGCGGATATAAATACTGAATCCAGAAGCCCCAGCGATTATTAGATCGAGGAAGTAGAGTTTGAACTGGTGGGGTTATGGGATTTGATCCACCATATCTAATAATCTATAGACCTGAGCCAGAAGCGCTAATATTAATTTTATACAACTTTGGTGACTCCATATGATTTAAGGGCCGCACGCTTGAGATTCTTTATGCAATCAAATCCTATTACTAATTATTAGTGGAATATAGTTAATAAATATGTATTGCATTAAATGATGTTGATCAACCACTTGCAACAATACCACAACCAAGGAAACTGGTCAAAGCAACTCACAGTGACCCTCCTTGCCAGTGTATCAACCTGGAGACTTAGTGATGTTTTAACACCATCGCCCTTGGGGAGGAACTAACAAGATTGCTACCTCCTGGTCTGAGCCTTATAAGGTTGTAAATAAACCTGGGTCTGAATACTTCAGTCGGTGTTAAGAAGAAGTGGTTTTCAACTGGGTGTTTGGGAGATTCCTCAGAGTTTTTCGCCCCTCTGACAGGATCTCAAGGGGTCATTGTCAAGATCTAAACCTCAGACAAAGCTTTATTGAATAATTTCATAGATGATATCACCTCTCTACCAATACTTTAATTTCCAATAGAAAGTTTTTGGAGGCAACATCCCCTGAGATAAAGGTCAAATGAAAGATAGATTTATAATCAATATAAACACAAGGTTTCAAAGAGACTACCATGGAGTATAGAAAACTACAATGTCACAAAGGAAGTCATCTCGTCCTCCTTCACTTTATGAAGATTGAATATATTTTCATTATTGGTCCACAAGGAAACATTCCTGATGCAAAAAGCCTCAATTTTCTATAAATATAATAAGCTTCAAATAAAGCCTATATCTTTATTTTCTTACCTTTAATTTATACAAGGTATGCTTAACAAGGGGATGGACATTACTGAAACAGAAATATCAACAAAAAACCAAAAAAGTGAATCAACCGCCCAAAACAAGCAGCAATACACACAAAAGGATGAAAAATAACCTGCCTGGTGGCACAGCGGCGAGCCACTTATCCCATCATGGTGGAGGGGGAGGGGGATCATGTGGAGTATCATGTTCAGCTACGATTTCAGCTTCAGCATTGAAGAGACGGATCAATGCTAATAGTAAGGGGGTTGGGGCATCTGCAGGATGAGGGTCAAGAAAAATCGGATATTCATTGAGACTGACACTAATAACTTAGGCCTGGAGCATAGCCTCCATGAGTTCAGCAACATGGTGTTCAGCTTGAATTTGGGTATCAGGAAGCTGGTCAAATTTTGCAATATTGGCTCTTGTGATGCGTGTGGATGGGGTATTTCTGCCATTTCAGCGACATGCTTGACAGCGTGATGGCAGTTTCATTGAGGCGTTTGATTTCATATTTTGCAATAGCAAGGAATTTGGGAGGGAATTCGGTGATATGCAGTCCTTCTTTAAATTCAGTGACAGAGGCTGCCATGGCTTCACCGAGATGGCAACTTTTGTATGAAGCCACTGCAGCCTCAGCTAGCTGATGATCGCTCAGGAAAATGGTAGTGGTGGGTTTGGGGACAAGTTTTTTGGGCGGGAGTGTGGCATCAAAGTCTGAATTCAAGAAGGTTCTAAAGTAATTGGTTGATCTGGAGGTGAAAATATCACCAGATTCATTCACTTCATCTAATAAGTCCCAGAGATTTAGGTTGAGTAGGATTGGTTTAGTGTTACGTGGATTGGGTTTAAGTTTTGGGGTGGGAAATTGTTTGGATTAAATTAGGGTCCAAACCTCCACCTGATCAGTTGGTATGGTTGTAAATTGGATGGCTTGAGCTTGGAATGGTAGTTTATGCATCTGATTCGATGAGCACACAGCCTGTGGGGGTGGGGACAGCCAAAATTCCCATTTGAACGCTGTTGGTGTTACCTCCTGGGTGGGGTTGGCAGTGTTTGCAGGGTGTGAATTGTATTGACATGCCTTTTTGGTATGGTCCAACTCATGGCATAGGGGACAAATTGTGCGACAGTTGTCAGTGCAAGCCTAAAAGAAATGGTCAAGTGCTGATGGGATAAAGGCATGCGGTGAGATTTGAAGGGCCATGTTTAGCTGGTTGAGGGTTATGGTGGCCATTTCCTGAGGTGCTTCTAGGCGCTCAGCGCCATTTGGGACAAGGTATTGGAGGATGGGTTTGTGCCATAAGTGGACAGCCCTGACATCAATTCCTCATATAGTGTTTAGGTGGAAGGTGTGGGGGAGGTTTGTAAAGGTCACTAAGAGTGTGGTATCATTGGGAAGAGGAGTTTGGGTGGTGGTATTTAGTGTTTTTTGTAAATTAAGTGCGTTGCTTCTGCAGCTGCTGCGTCCTCTTCCATGGGGAAGCCAATATCAAAATAGCCCTTATAAGGGTAGAAGTCGATGAAACCCACTGGTGCAAAGGTGGCTGTTTCCAGCTCAATAATTGCTTTGTCAGCAAATGGGAAGAGACATCCATATTCGATGTAGAAGCAAAAGTGGATAGATAATCAAGGCAGGGTTAAGAAATAAGGCAAGTTGAGTGGACTCATGTAAGGTGAAGTGTTAAGTCTCTTGGAAGGAAAAGTCATCCAGAAGTATTTGGAAGACAGGATGAGTCCATCCGCATGCACTTGCCTGCTGGGCGGTAAACGCTAGCAGGTGGAGCACCACTGCCCCACACTGGGGCAGCAGGTGGCGGATCTGAGGACATAAATTGAAAACTGATACAGTAGAGGTGGCGGTAAAAATTAATGGTTTCGCTATCAAAAATTACTTGAAAGTGATGTCAAGTGGAAAGAAAGATTACTGCTTTATTTTCTTCTCTAACATAAATTAGTTTCCCATTCCTAGGAATTTTACTCAGCTTATTTAGAAAGACTTGGTCGTCCCAATAGTTAGACCCCTTTCTGTACTTTTGTTGAAAATAAACATGTTGTTGGGATTCTTTAAAATTTTCAGCCATCTAGATTACCAGGAGTTGCTAGGGGATAACTCCCTTTAGTGAAGTGAATTAGATATCAGTTGACCCTAGTTTCAGGTTAACAACGTTTGGGGGACTTAGGTATATCGCCTGGTTCAGATCTGATGAGGATAAATCTGGGTGAATTCTTAAGGTCTTGGCAGGCAGAGTTGCTGATGAAATGGGGCATCTGATAGTTGATTGAAGATTAATTAGCAGGTGTACTGATTTAGGATTAATAAGGTTTCATCACCAACCTTTTGGGAATTTAAGAATCAAGTTGCGAGGTGAGTGATTCCACCTGCAACTAGTGAATCAAACTAGTAGGTTTGCAACCTGCCTTAATGGGTAGCAAGTCCCATTACTTAAGAAGGTCGCTTGACAAATACAGTAGGTTCACTGAAATTGAGAGAAAAACGTTAGAGACAAATTTTCTGACTCTACCCGTTTTAGGTCTCAAGGATATCCAACAATAGAATCCTAGTCAGGATGGGGAAAACCATTGCTGATGAGATGACAAAGGATATTCAACAGCAACAGCTTCCGTTTCATCATTGGGGTGCCAACCAAGGGTTAGGCGCTAATTTTCCACTATAAATTCCCTTAAAAATTCACAAAATAAAAAACAAGTATACAATAATTATTATATTATACTATAGCAGAATTCATTTCTAGTTCTATTCATCTTCAAAGAAATTATTACTGTGTGCTATAATTGGAGACTCTTTAGGAAAAAGAGTAAGGATTAATGATCTAGAGAAGAGAAGCTGAGCTGAGATGGGAATTTCTGTCAACTGTGTGTCACCAGAGAGAGGCCGTAAACAAGGATCTGAGTGTGGATCAAGTTAGGCGGATAAGTGAATGAATCCCAATTGAGGACATCTTAAGTATTTTGAGGAGGAATACTGGTCAAGCATTGGACTGAACACTAGTGATCTATTCAACTATAATAATAATATCATACTATTATTAATTGATCATATATTATCAAACAGCGGGAAGGATTTCACAACATCAAACCTGTGCAGTTAAAAATACTTGGTACTATCAATTGGTGAAGAACCTAGGATTTTAACACATGTCCAACTCTGAGCAGTTTTAATTTTACTTTCCTTTGCCTTATCTATCAACAGTGCCAACACACAACTCACTGGTTACCAGGTTGAAGGGCAGCACCGTTTAGACTCAGTGTATGATGCTCTATTATATGTACGGCCCTTATCAGGCCCTAAAGTCTTGAAACATTTCATTTGTCATATGCTTGGGCAGATGCTATGCCCACCCAGTTTATAAACAGATACACTAGTGTATAGAAGCGTTCCAAGGCTAAAAAATGAGATCTCACATTTTGTTTTCTTGATAGATTAGTTAAAGTTAACTGTGCTTATTTTTTGTTCCCCATTCAATCACAGTAAGTCAGCGCAAAGTAAAAATACCTTCCTTGAGAAATACTGGTTCCACATGGAACTACAATAATTTAAAAGTTTTCAGAAGCATCAGATCATAAAGTTACCCTAGTTCACTTTTCATGTCATCTAGTATCCCCAAGCTCACATTCCCCCTTGTGCAACAACTGCACTTTATTTATCATGTTGAAATTAGTGCAGTTGCATCAGAATTTGGTGCACAGGTTACTACACAAAAAATACAAAATATGTATAAATGACGGTTACCTTACAAAAAAATTGCAAAATAAATTTTTGGAAAGAAGTATTTTTTATATAGAAAAGAAGTACAATGTAGTATCTTCTATTGACAATGTTTCTACAGCTTGGTAAAGTAATCTTTTCTCACTGTAGCCTTTCTCTAGTGACATAGGTAAAAAGATCTCCCTTCAACTAACACCTGCCTAAGTATGCTCCTTTCCTTAATAGAGTTCTTATTGGCACAATTTAGGTTTACTAAACAGCACCTAAGAGTAACAAACTAAAGTTATTTTATGAATTAGGACAATAGAGTAAATTATTAGGACTCAGAGTATATACACTATAATTGCAATAATCCATTTCGAAATTGATACACTGATGGATGCCAAAAATAAAAGTAGGAACCAGATTACTAACTGTTTTATTCCAGCGCAGGGAAAGATACAAGATCTAAATTAGAAGAAATAGAAAATGGATATAACCCCTAAAGGCCACAAGTTTAAATGACCACTAAATTAAGGCAGCAAATGTTGCACCAACAGAATTTATGGATTTGATCTGCCGTAATAATTACTTATACATGAAGGCACCAAGGTGAATCACAAAAGAGTGATTAATACAATTCTAACACTTCCTAAATAATTGGGGCCTGCAAGGTTAAGTAAGTAATTAATTGGACAACCCCTTATTTATTTGTTATAATAAAAATAAATATGTATTGTATAAATAGAAGGTTGGTCAAACCAATTGCAACATTTTTCCCAACTTGACCAAACATCAGGTAACAAAGATGAGTGGATGTCCAATGAGCTAAAGAGAGCTCAGGACTAAAAGGTTGGAGTGAAGTTAGTACTTCTTGAGGAACTTAGCATGCACCCAATTGAGAAGCTATCCCTTTGTGGAATCATTCAAAATGTAAGAATAAGTATATGTCTTCTTCATAGTCATAAAGGCACTTTCCAGATGTGCTCTAATTTATAATCCTTTCAGAGCCATGGTTATCATAATACCAGACCAATTCCTCCACTTCTGAAGGTAGGTAATGTCAGGTATTCTTTTTTTACATCAAATCCCTGACTTTATAAGAGAGTGCACTGAAGTAGGCAGCACAATTTGAGCTGAATTAAGGTCTGAGTAGGCTTCTTAAGGTATCTTATTAAACTCAAGCTTTTTTCTATTACACATGAGTATAAGATAATGGTAGTGTGGGTTGCTTTCTATGAAGTACAAAACAAGGAGTGCCTCATGGCCAAGTAAAATACAATGGTGTATGAAATGAATGGTGGAAGGCAAGAAAAATTTTAGCAGGACGCTTTGCTGTTATAATCTTACATAAACTCTTAATTAGAGCACCATTCACTTGTTTAATAATGCCATTGGTCTTGGGGTGATGGGACCTAGATAACCACCTCTTATACCCATCAAGTCATTAAGCTTAGTGATCATTTGTGACGTAGAATCAATCTCATTTTCTGTCATAAGAAACTGGTGGCATCCATGCAAATAAATATATCCTTCAAGTTAAACTTAGCTGTAGTTGTGGCCTTTATGTCCTTGACCACTTTGGTCTCCACCAACTTGATGAGGTGATTAATGGCCACAATTATAAATTTAAATTGCCCATAACTATTGGCCAAGGTTCTCACAACATCAATAAAGATGGTGTGCCAGGAAAAGTTGGGCTTAATCAGATGATAGGAAATGGGATTCTGATAGGGCGCTTCAGCTTGGCATCCTTAGCAGCAGCTGAGAGTCTCATAATATCAAAAGACACAGAACCTCAATATAATGAGATCATAGTTGTTCAAGAGTTTTGATATTGACCGTGCCCCGTTGCCTTATGAGTGCCAATAATCATGTCAATCCTTTTGGTAGGCATAGGAAACAACAAAGGTTGTTAGTTATAACCTTATACATTTTCACATTCTCCAAAAAGGTATTATGCCTCAGTTTTTCAACGTGCGTTGAACCTCTTCAGGATATTACATACTACTGAGCCTCCATCTTACAAATAAGTTCGTTGGTGGGATCAGCCATTAAGGCTACAGTAGGCAAACAAGAGATATCAGCTTTCTTATGTTTAATGCTAGTCTAATGTTTGATTTCAAAGTAGTAGGATTGTAATAACAAAGCCCATCAATCTATCTGCCCTTCTTGCTCTTTCAGATTCTACAACCATCCTAGAGGATCTTAATCTATTAAAATGTTAAGATGTACTCCATGGATGTAAACCTGAAATTGTTTATAAGCATAGACAAAATCTATACACTCCCTCTAGATAATGGTATAGTATTTTTAATGCACATCCAGAGTTTATTGGCAGTAAGCATTGAATGGTCCACACCCTTAGAATCGTACTGGGATAACATCACCTACAGTGGTGAGGTACACATCCATCTGAATAACAAACAGCTTATCAAAGTTTGGGCACATAAGTAATGTCTCTTGACAGAGAAAAATCCATAATTTGTAAAAGGGCAATTTTTAGTTACCCATCAACTAAAAAGGTACCTCATTTTAAGAAGGTAAAATAGGCGTTCGCCTATTTTGCTAAAGTTATCCATAAACTGAGGGTAGCAACCATCCAAAAGAAAACCTGAATATTGCTCTTGTTACTTGGCCAAACCAATTTGTATGGACTCAACCTTAGCGGGCTGGAATGTAAGCCTTACTTATCAATATTGAACTTAAGTACAAGTTGTTCACAGAAAAAATTGCACTTATGTGGCATAGTTTCTTTAATCAGCCTTAATTAGGAGTCGTAAACTTCCCCCACATATTGCAAATGCTCTTTAAATGTCTTGGAAAACACTTTTATATAGTTCAAATACACTATCACACAGAAGATTTTTATATACCTCTATGATATATGTCAAAGCTGCAACTAATTTGGAGAATATTGTCTATCTTGAGAGGGTTTGACAGTGCCTAGTTGATGGCACAAATTATCAGAGGCTCAGCTTCTCAAAAGACTTTATAGGGGTTCCCTAAGATTAACTGAGGGGCAATCGTTTAAACAACATACCAAAGGCTCTAACAACCCAGAAGGCTGCAGTAGGGGAAACGTGGGTCTTACTAGGGAAAAATCCAAAGGTGGGAGAGGCAGGGAGGTCAATAACCCCTCTAAGGTTTGCAGAATTCTAGTAATATATTTAAATAGGTTAAATCTTTTTTATTAATTATCGTAAAATTGGTTGCAACCAAAATGGTGTGGATTAAGCACAAAATGGAGCTGATCAAATTTATAGAGAGTAGTTAATAGCCTCTGCAGAGAGCATGATAGATCAGAGATCCATATCATTGAGGTAGAAGTCCACTATCTCATGGAGGGTGGGAGCAATGATGGATCTGCAGATCAGAATGTCTGCTCAACGATTTTCTAATATTCATTTGTGCATGGTGGAGTGCATCACTGGAGAATTTTGGCGAAAATTAGCATGGTGGTGTGTAGCCAGACTCCGTGACAAAGGTTTTAACACAAAATTGCTGTTTATTAAGTAAACTTTAAGGAAGGAAAGCTAAAGAATAAAATTGGAAACCTATCCTAAGGAGGGTGGTTGCCTATATAATGAAGGGGGAGGGGGAAAGGGAGAGTGGAATTTTGTGATTAGTAAGCCTTTTGATTGACACCCTAAACGTCATCCTAGGTTTTTTGCAATAAAGTTAGGGTGAAGGTATTGGAGGCCTTGGATGGCGTCATAGAAGTTTTTGCTGCTGTCCAGAGGATCGAGGAGAAAATAGAGCGGAATAATATCAAACTTGAAAAAATTTCGCTTGAAATGGTAATTCACTAATACCAACTTTATCAAGAACCACCCTTTCAAATTTGTAAAACGTAGGGGTTTTCAAAAAAACTTGTGATCTAAAATATTGATCTACAATAAAAACCATTAATATAGCCCAAATCCAACTTACCATGCAGATTTGGCATATATGTAAATTTTGGTGGTGTAAGCCAATTTCTTGAATATTTTCATTGACCTTGTCACACTAAAGGTGGGCCTGATTGTCCTTCTGGAGGGCCCTAAACTGAACCACCTCTTTTAATTAACTGAGGCAAGCCAACCAGGGGATGGACAATACCAAAAAATAAACTCCAAAACTAAATCAACCAAAAACATGAACTGACTGTCCTAAATGAGCATTGGGAAATGCAAAAGAAACGAGAAAACAACTTGCCAGGTGGCACAGTGGCGAGCTGCTTATCCCACCATGGCGGAGAGGGAGGGGGGATCAAGTGGATTGTAATTATCATCCTTGGGATTAACATTGAAAAAGAGGATTAATGTTGATAGCAAGGGGTTGAGGGCATCTGCAGGATGATGGTTGAGGTGAAGTAGATAGCAGTTGAGATTGGCAATTTGGGCCTGGATGAGAGACTCTATGAGTTCAGAAACATAGTGTTCATCTTGGATGTGTGCGTTAGAAAGTTGGGCTAACTTTGCAATGTTTCTCTGGTGACATGTGTGGATGGGGAAAAATCTGCTAGAGTAACAACACGTTTGACAGCGGTGGTGGCAGTTTCATAGAGGCGTTGGATTTCCTCTTTTACAGTAGGAGGAAAATCAGAGGGGAACAGGGGGTGCAGCACTTTTTTAAATTCAGTGATAATTTTGCCACAGCTTCATGAGGATGGTAATTTTTGGGCAAGGTTACTGCGGCCTCGGCAAGCTGGTGGTTGCTTTGGTATGGGATAGCATTGGGTTTGGGGACATATTGTTTGGGCAGGAGTGAGGCATCAAATTCTGAATTTATAAAAGGATCTAAATTAATTGGTTTGCTGGAGGTGAAACAATTTCATCAGATTTGGTCACTTCATCCAATAAGTACCAGGGTTTTTAGTTGACTTGGATTCATTTGGTGATAGGTGGCTGTGGTTGGATAAGTTTTATGACGGGAATATTTTTGTATTGGATATGGGTCTGAACTTGCTCCTGACTGGTTGGCATGGGTGGGAATTGGCTGGCTTGGATTTGGGTTGCTAAATTTGCTGCTGGTTCATTGAGCACACAACCTGGGGGTGGGAGCAGCCAAAATCCTCACTTAAACGCTGTTGATGTAACCTCCTGAGTGGGGTTGGCAGTATTCGCAGGGTTCAAATTGTATTGATATGACTTTTAATATGTTCCAATTCATGGCAGAGGAATCAAACTGTGCGGCCGTTGTCAATGAAAGCCCAAAAGAAACTGTCAGGTGCTGGTGGGATGTAGGCACTCGGTGGGATGTGCTGGGCCATGTTCATCTGGTGGGGGGTAATGGTAGCCCTTTCCTGAGGTGCCACAAGGCGCTCAGCACCACTTAGGACAATGAATTGGACGATGGGGTATTTACCTTAAGTGGCCAGCCCTAACATCAACTCCTCATAAAGTGTTAGATGGGGAAGGTGTGAGGGGATGTTCACAAAGGTCACCACGAGTGTGGTATCATCAGGGAGACATGTTCAGGTGGTGGTAATTGGGGTGTTTTTGAATATTAAGGCGTAGCTGCAGCAGCAGCTGCATCCTCTTCAGTGGGGAAGCCTATATCAAAATAGCCCTTGTAAGGGCAGAAGTCTATAAATCCTGCCAGTGCAAAGATGGCAGTTGCCAGTACAATTATTTCTTTGTCAGCATATGGGAAGAGACGTCCATACTTGACTTGGAGGCAAAAGCGGATAGAGGATTGAGGTAGCGCTAAGGGATAGGGGCAGGTTAGGTGGACTCATTTGAGGTGGAGTGCTAAGTTCCTTGGAGGGACATATCAGCTGGATGTATTTGGTGGACTGGATGAGCCAGTCTGCATGCATTTGCCTGCTAGGCGGTAAATGCTAGAGAGTGGAGCATCACTGCCCCACACTGGGGCAGCAGATGGTGGATTCAAGGACATGAATTGGGAAATTGATGAGGCGAGGCGGTGGTGGAAATTGACTTATTTTTTCAAAATTACTCAAAAGTGATGTCAAGTGGAAATAAAAGCGCCTTTTAAACTGAACCACCTCTCGCATCCCACTTAAGTAATTTTTAAAAGATCTGAAAAGGAAATGGGGGCTGAAATTGAGGTTCATGAGGAGCCAGGGTATAACCACCCGCTCATCTAATATATGAGCTAGGTCACTGATCTTAGAGAGGGGCATTACTGAGGGCTTTGGCCCCTTCCTGCTTTTATCTAGAATTTTGCTCACAATACAGCTGGAGGGTCAGGACATCTGGACTTATATTAACCTTTCATTTTGGAAAATGATACAAGCCACCTTCTGGGACATGAGCAAAGGTATAATTTTTATGCCTTGCAGGAAGTTTGATTGCAAGGAGAACTACCACCTTTTAAAAAGGGCAATGAGTATTAAAATAAGTTGTGTGGAAGGCTTCCACAAGCTCTTTACAGTTGGCACAATCTTTTACAATCAACCAGATATTTTAATAAGTAGGGTAACTCTTCCAAGACACCAGTTACTGGATTGAGTGATGTGTTTTAAGGGGAGGCCAGGATTTCCTCTACATCCGCCTCCTGGGAGTCATCTACAATGATAGGTTCAGGCAATGTGGGCATAGAAACCTATAATAGCGACAACAGGGATAAAAACATGTTATGCTTTTCCAGTGAGGTGTGATCTTAATACAGAGGGCACCATTTATTAAGTCCTTCAACACCACAAAGGGCTCAGAGCGTATGCATGCTAGTATATAGGAAGCAACCTTCATGTCTAGGTGCGTTTCCAACATGACCAGTGATCCTTCCTTGATCTCATGGCTTAGGTAGCATATCAGTATACAAATTTTTTATAATATCCACTGACCTAGAAAGGTGCTCACTTACAATATTGTGGGTTTCAAGTATGTGATTCAGACGTTCCTCTGCAGCAGGAACAGTAGAAGCGAGATGGGCGCCAATACGAAATGAGGAATTGCAACCCAAATTGTCCTCAAAAGGGAAAAGTCTGGTGGAGGCATGGAGAGCATTATTATATGCAAATTGCGCCAGAGGAGGGTCTGACGCCCAAGTGTCATGAATTGCAGAGGCACAAAAACGAAGATATTACTCCAGGATTTAGATGACCCTCTCAGTTTGACCATCTGACTAGTGATGATAAGTGATAGACATTCAGGGTTTGATCTTGAGGGGTCAAGGAGGGCACTCCATAATCTAGCAGTAAATTGGGGGCTGCGGTCGCTCACTACCTCCCTAGGGAGTCCAAACATGGAGGATACAATTGTCACAAACAAGGCCGCCATCTCTTCAGAAGTTATGTTGTGTTACAGGGGGATGAAAAGTGCAAACTTGGTAAAGCGATCAACCACCTTCATGATCGCATCATACCCTTTAGAGGTAACAACTCTACAATAAAATCTGCAGATACATAGGTCTAAAGGCCCTATGCTTGCTGCTTTAATGGGTTCAAGATGCCCTTTTCCCTGATCTAACATATTTGGATCATGCATATACTATACAATTGGAAATTCAATTAGGGATCTTCCTGAAAGGTCCTAGCCAGTTGTAGGTCCTTTTGAATTAGTTCCACGCATTTTTTGGACCCAGGATGTCCCACAGTTGGGGGCTCTTGATGCTCTTGAATCACTTGTTCGTGCAAGGTAAGAGGAATCAAACTTGGCCTCTGAATAAGATTAATTATCCATGGAGGCATAGAGAGTACGCTTATGAGCTTTATATTCCAATTCCTTATATAATGTGATCCCTTCTAAGGAGGTCAACTGTGCAGCGAGTATTAGATCAAGAAGGGGAGCATCTGGTGACAACTGGCAGAAGAGACAGAAAGAGGAGCTAGTGTCAAATTTTGGGAGGCAGGGACAATGGTAGTGAGTTCAGGGAGATCGTTTATGCTGAGGTTTATGACAGGGTTTCTATTCAACATGTCGGACAAGGCATTCAAGGCCACCTTCACAAATTAATACTTGAAATAAAAATTGCATAGATTGAGGTATGTGCGGGCCTGGCTCTGGGCAAGCTTTCTGGGGTTTCCTATAATACATCAAGGACTGGTGGTCCGTGCGCACAGTAATTTCATGCTGGACCCTTAGAGGAAGTAGCGCCAGTTAGTTAGTAACAAAGACACAGCCTCCAGCTTCTTTTCATATATTTCCCAGGACTGCTTGGCATCAGAGGATATTTGAGAAAAGTATGCAACATGATGCTCAACCCCATAATTCTCTTAAAGGAGCACAGCACCTACGGCAACTGAAGATGCATCACAAGCCACAATGAAGGACTAAAAGATTCAGAATAACTGAGGACTGGCACGTTAAGGAAAACCTCCTTCATAGAGTCAAACGCCTGTTGTCATTCAGTTGTCCATCTGAAGGGTTCTTTCTTGCCAAAAAATGATTTCAGGGGAGCTGCTAGCTGAGAAAGAGCGAATAAGAACTCCTTAAGGAAGATAACTGTCCTCAGAAAGTTCTGGAGTTTCTTTTGGGTTATTGGGGTTGGATAAGACTGAATGGTTTCTTAATTCAATGAGGGTAATATATACCCATCTCTCAAAACTAGGTTCCCTAAAAGGATACCTCCTCACATAAGGAATCGCATTATAATGCTTCACAAATAGACTAGCCCTGTGGTTGGCATCCATGCCCGCTTCTAGATCTTTGATATGCTGATTATGAGTGGGTAACTTAATTAAGATGTCATCATTATAGGCAACCGCGTAAGAGAAGCGCAGATCACCAAGGACATCATTTATGAGGCGCTGGAAGGTTGCTGGCGCGTTCTTCAACCCAAATGGCATCACTTTGAACTTAATTGTTCCCCTTTTTATGCGTATGGCAGTGAGCCACTCCTGTACCTCCTTGAAACTTATTTTATTAAAGGCATTTATCAAATCAAGCTTAGAGAAAACTTGCGACTTTTCAATTGACTGAGCTATAGATTGTTCCAATGGGAAGGGATAAAGATCTGGAACTGTCACATTATTAAATGCCCATAATCAACGCATGGCCTTAGGATTCCTGCGCCTTCTGCGCAAAGACAATGAGTTAAGAGATGGTGGAGGACTTCTTTACAATCCAACCTTTTGCTATCGTGTCATTCAGCCATTCATTTAAAGCTTTGTTCTCTTCCTCAGTGAGATAGTATAATGGACAATTTGTCTTGAAAAGATGTATAGTCAGTTGAGAGTCTAGATCATACTTTGAATGAGGTGGAAGTCTAGTAGCTAGTCTCATATCTTATACTTTTTTGTATGCGGCGAGGAAGGATGGAAAGTCCAGCGGAAGATCTGAAGAGAGAGGAGCAGAAGGTATTATAGAGCTCAAGGAGGTCCCAAGAGGAAGGGTATCATTTAATGGGAATTCCCCATTGAGCTCATTATTGGTGAAGAAGAGATAGTTAATGCCCAACTTGATATCAACCTTCTGTGAATGCCATTAACTTATACCAAAAATAACTGGGCATAATAATTCTGTAACAGCTGAAAAAAGATCGTGAAAGCAGAAACTATGCACAAAGAATTTTAATGGTAGATTTACAGCATACATTTCATATGTTGAAATGATGCGTCCAAGATTATAGGCCACATTAGTGTCTAGATCTAGTGCTTGTAAGATTTTAAGGTCCATAGGATTGCCGGTTGCCCCTATATCCAGGAGCGCCTGCACAGTGACCTTGCTTGTCCATGAACAGAAGGTGATAGTAAAGGTGAAATAAGCCTGATAATGGATGGAAGCTGAAAGTGAAAGGGCTTCAGAAGAAGGATCCAAAGTGATAAATTACCACTTGATAACTGAAAAGCCTTGATAAGACGATCAGGTAGGATTCAAAGTTGAACCATAAACGTTTTAAATAAGGAAATTGGATTACAAGTTGAATTTAGTTGGAAATTATTGATATTTGTGTAGTTGAGCGCCTCATCCAACTTATAGAGAAGGGTGGAGAGAACTAAGGATATTCGCCGTTTTATTATGTCAGGGATGAAGCTAATTTGGAGAAGACTTCCATCTTGAGAGAGTTTGACAGTTCCCAGTTGATGGTACAGAATGTCAGAGGTTCAGCTGCTCTAAAGACTTTTTAATTGGGGTTCACTAAGGACTAATTGAGGGGCAATCTATTTAAACAGCATACCAAAGGCCCTTACAACAATCCAGAAGGCTGCAGTAGGGGCAACCTTGTGTCTTACTGGGGCAACCCCCAAGGGTGGAGAGGCAGATAGACAACCAATTCAATGTTTGAGGCTGTTTGGTAATGAATTTAAAATAGAGCGAATCATTTTATTAAATATTCTGAAACTTATTATGACCAATTGGCACGGATTGCGCTCAAAATGGGGTGATCAACTTAATAAAAGATGGTTGATTGCCTCTGCAACGTGTGTAATGGATGGCAATCCATATCGTGGAGGTAGTCATCTGGTATCTCACAGAGGGTGTGGAGTGATGACGAATCTGTGGATTAGAACATCTACTTAACAACTTACAATATCCCATGCATGGCAGAGTGCATCACCAGAATATTTTTGAAATTTAACATGGCTGAGTGTTTCAGATTCCAAAACAAAAGATATAACACAAAATTACTGTTTATTAAGTAACTTATAAGGAAGGGTTCTAAAGAATAAACTGGTAACCTACCGTAGGGAGGGTGTTGCCTATATAGTGAAGGGAGAGGAGAAAAAGAGCGTGGAATTTTGCAATGACTTTTTCTTTTGCTAAACACCCTAAGCGTTACCCTAGTCTTTTTGTGATAGAGTGGAGGGAAGGTATTAGAGGTTTTAGATGGAATCTAGAAGTTTTCGGCTGCCTGTCCAGCAGATTGAGGAAAAATCAAGCAGAGTACTACTAAACATGATTGGAATTTGCTGGGTGGTAATCTACTAACACCAGTTCCATCAAGACCCATCCTATCAATATTGCAAATTGTACAAATTTTCATAATAATTTCATGATTTTCAGGTTTGATCCGTGATTTGACCCATTAAGATAGCCCTGATCTGACTTATTATGCATATTTGGGATTATATGTAAATTTGGTGAGGTGGTGCAAATTCTTGAATATCTTCATTGACCAGGTCACCCTTGTGGTAGGCCTAAGAGTCCTGCTGGAGGGTCCTAAACAGAACCACCTCTCTGACACCCTTTTATTTTTACAAGATCAGAAATGGAAATGGGGTTCAGAGAGGGATGTTTTGAGGAGTCAGGGCAAAAAACTACCGCTCATCTACTACATGTGATAGGTCACTGATCCTAAAGAGGGGCTCACTGAGGGCTTAGTCTCCTTCATGCTTCTATAGGGAAATTGCTTAAGATCTAGCTGGAGGGGCAGGTCATCCATAATTACAATATACATAGCAAGCTGAAATGTCGCTGGGGCGTTACACAGCCCTTGTGGCATCCTAGTGGGTTGGTATAAACCTTGAGCAGTTGTCATAGCGCTTCTCCTGTTTCCTTACAGCAGCTAATCTACCAATATCCAGTAATTTATCCCATGGCGTAAAAGTATTGTTCTCAGCCAAGTGGTTTAGTGCATCATTAATATGAGGTAAGGGAGAGGATTTCTTATTGGTAGTATTTGAGCTTTTGATAATCTATTTGATGCTTCCCTGAGTTTGATCTCAGTAGATGAACTTTGGGTAGGAGATGATTTTGACTGTGTTGGCGTTGCATACCAATGCCCCAAACTGAGATAGAAAATAACAAAGGAAGTCCATGGAGTTCCTGGCCTATCATACGCCGTGCATGGAGGTTTTCTGGGTTTTATCCTCCTTTCCCATTTTCTTCACTTTTTTTCATCAGGCGGTATCATCCCAGGTAAGCTCACCTTGATTAAAATTTAAATTTAAATTTTCTTAACCTATTACCACTCTGTTGGATACATCCTTCTCCTTGATGACCAACACTGTGGTGGACAAGGACTCTTGGAGGGCAATAACATCCCCTGCTGCACAAGTTGATTGATTTTATGGTTGATGACTTCATCTGCCGCCTTTGAGCACTAAATAGTATGGAGTCCGATTGGCGGATGATTATTGGTATTGATCATTGTAAAACATCTTGTAAATCAAAGTAATTCTTAGCAAAAATCACAGTATACTTTTCATAATGGGCCAGCGCTTGGTCCTTTTCATCTTTAGTCAACTCAGAGAGGAGTTACCAAGGTATGAAAGAACATATTGATGGACAATCAGCTTATTAAGCCAAAGTTCATCCGAAATATTAAAATCAAGGATACTTGATACTTCCTCAATTGGTGTATAGGAATAAGAAAACTATTTGATGTCACTTATTTTGACCATAATAAGGATACAGGTTGACTAAAAGCACCTGCATTTCTTCATGGTCAGGAAGGAAAATCCCAAGCATAACAGCTTCCAGCTTATTTGCAAAATAGTGCAAATTTCTCGTCGTAAAATCCCTGGGAACCTTTAAAATAAATTTCTGTCACCACTATAATCTGATGGCCCACCAAAATGCTTAAACTACATTTAGCGCAGATCAGAATCATAAGTATTGGGGAAAACACCTTGCTCCTTGACTGGGAGTCATACCCTTTCAGAACTAAGAGGGTACCAAAGAGGGTGACATCTCACTTCATTAACCAGAGCAATTTATCCCGTTTGGTTGATTTGCGGTGGGTAATGGCCTACCCATTAAAGTTATCCCCTCCGCTCCTTCCACTCACCACTCAGAGTTGTTGGGAAAAGTCTAGGAAGTATGACAAGAGGTGGAGATGGCCAGAGGCCATTATCAACAGGAAGGATGCAGCTTTCCGTTATGCTGGAAGGTTACTCCACGGGTATTGGGTTCCACCCCCAAGGGTAAGTTGACGCCAAATGAAATGGAATCTTTCAAGTCACTTTCAAGCTCAGAAATCCCCACCCTTCTTAACTCTTTATTGCTTTAAATTTCGAGTCTGTCCTTGACTGGTTGGGCGTGACAAATCCTTTTATTACTAAATGGGACTGCCCATACCTGGCCTGCCATGGGCGCAACCTGCTTTCCGCCAGAGTCATTTTCAGTGCACCAAGCGCAATTGATGATGTAGTAAAATTTAATGCAAAGAGATTAGATACTAAATATTTCTAGACAGGTCAGATCAAAATTGGGTACAGTAAAATTAAGGTTCAACCACCACAACTAAATTACAAGGATATTTTAAAATGGTAATGCATCTGTTTCCTGTTCACTTGACAGTTATCTTATTAGGCAGCCGTCTCCAACAGGTTTTGCTGTTGCTACATTTTCTCCTTTCTGCTCCTTTAGTGGTTAAATAGAATTATTTTCAAAATCAACTTCATTTTTTGAATTAAAGAATTTTCAGAGCTTTTAGTGGCAATGTTTTCTAGTTTTAGGATTTCCTGGCTAGTTCTCGTGATTGCCCTCAACTCTCTGGAACATACAATCTGGATGTCTGTACCCTCAGTATTCTATCTGTTTCTTTAGTTGGGAAATCACCCTGAGTGTAAGCCCAATCTTACTAATATCAGAAGCTCCTTGACAAGTTTACCCTTAGATTCTACAATCTGATTAGGTAATCGTTGGGTATGGCCACAAATCCACTACTAAACCAATTAGCACAACGCCAGTTTTTTCATAAGATTAAAAAACTTCTGTTTTAGCGGCGTTGGGGCCTCATTCTTTTATAATAAAATAAGTGAAGAGTTTGTTTAATTAATTCCAAAGTATACTCTTAAAATTGGCTTAGATCCATGGGTTCTCATAAATGAGGTCTCAATAAGAAAGTCATTATTTGATATAAGAAACAATGGCAGGAGTGGATATTAACAGTGAGTCAAAGCGCACGGCAATGCACTGTATGCTTTTTCAGAGGTTGTTTTTGAGGGCCTGTGGTGCCATAAATTTTCCAATGATTTATGACCAGATTAAGGCCCATGTTTTTCACCAATCTAGTGGATAAAATATTAATTGATGCCCCAACGTATACAACGCTCAGACTTTGAGCAAATTTACAGTAATGCCAATATAAGTACACTCAGAAAGATAAACATCAGTTGGATTTTTCGTGTTGAAATCTAGTTTGCTTGACCTAAGTGATTCTGATTATCTTTGCATAATTGGGGGCTGGATTTCTTCAAAGCCTCGATAGGTATACTAACATAACTCAGTTTAATTTTAGAGTCTTACCAGCGGAGATCAGAGGCTCAATTTGTTCTAACTATTGAATATAAGACTTTGGTACTAACTTCTACTCCAATTTAGCTTTGCACTCTTTCTGGGAATGGGTGGTAACTGCTACCTCATTGTCCGCTACAGCTTAATCCTCAAAAGTAAAGTTTCATTGTTATTTTTCAATTTTAAAGAAGGTGATATTGGGGATTTTTATTACCTGGGATTTTGTTAAAGAGATGGACAAGAAAATCCTTATCAATCATCCCTGTCTTTTCACTTTTCTATCATATGCAGGGTTCACAGAATGAATTTTGAATTTAAAACTCTTATCAGACCAACAAATAGCACATTGCCCAATTTTTTACACAGATGACAGGTAATCTGACTGGTTTCAGGCCTATCATAACTAAGGACATATGGCAGAGTAAATATTCCTTGGGAGAGGACATTAGTGTGAGGATCATGAGGCACCCAAAGATTTTTATTGGAACCTCAAAAAGTGACAGCGCATCATCAGAGATAATTTACCATATGCTTAATATCTTTCTCCTCATATATAATGTAAATTGTAACTCAATAAAAATCCTTCTAGGGCTTTTAGGCATGTCATAGAACAATTTATGCATAAAATTCATTAATGATGTTTGCATCAGATAAGGTCTGTGACTTCAAATAAGAGCATTTTAAAAAGGCTTTAACCATTTCATCCTTGTTAAAAATGATGTTGAGGATTCCCACTTCTGATTAGTTATCTTTTCTGTCCTAATGAACTCCTTAATAATAATATCTTTTCATTATGATAGGTAATTTCAAGCTTCTATAGTTTTGAAATAACTAACTCCTAACTTTTGGAGTCCAAAGAGTTCATTATTGTTGTTAAACTTACCATTTCTCAGAAACACACCCATATTAATCTCAAAAAGTCTAATAAATTGTGCGCATTGAGCTTTTTAATAAGCTTTGGTAAGGTAATAGGTCTAACATAAATTCAAGGTTCATGGCTGTAGGGCCAAAGGGCCTGCGTGGCTCTAATATGACTTTTCGTTGATGATGAGGAGGAGTGGGAGTAAACTGTCCTTGAGCTGCTAGAGTGGCATGCATATAAGATTCCACAGGAGCACAGGCAGGAGTAGTGATTTACTGTATTCAGGTTGCACAGGAGTTTCACAAATAACTGAGGCGTAATGCTCCAAAGGAGGAGTCGCAGGAGTGTTCAGGGAGTGGAAGACCCTGGCCAGGAATGGAAGTCAGAAAAGTAGGTACCTTTCACGTAACCAACAAATCATTGACCTATAACTATGTTTCTGTTATAATGGTTTACCATTCATCATTGTATACATCCCTCAGAAGAACACTGGACGGACCCTGACAGCACTTAAACAGATCATTTTAGGAACTCATTTTTGAACAACTCAAAATACTACCAATATGTAATTCTTCTCCAGAAACATAATTTAATCATGATAAATTTTCTGGTTAGCGGAGAAAAGATCTAATTTCAATTCAGGGTTTTCACTAACCAGGGACCTTACTTTCTGTCCCTGATTTAACAGGTCAAGACGCAAGGAATCAACTTTATGGTATAAAACTGTATAAGAATTTACAGCTCTGTCCATATTAAAATTAGAGGCTGTTGAAGTGGTTTAAATGATCATCAGTGTCTTTTATTAATTCTTTTATAAGAAATCATTCATTAGTATTATTTTAGAACGCTGACCCACATGACCATTAAAAACATCCTGCAATTGACACATAGCGGTAGAATCGTTATGCAGGGCTTATGGTCAGCAGCTTCAGCTTCACTAAGTAATCTCTACTTCATTTTTAAGGTAGTATTTGACTGATTAATGTGATGAGCCATGTCTGCTACCCATTGAGGGGTTACCTCTATATATTTTATAATTTTGCTACCAACCCACAACAGGTCAGCTTTTTGCTGATCATCCAGCCCTTCTATCCTCTGGTGGGCATCCTGAGCTTGCTGCTAATTATAAAGAACAGCATCATAAAGGTTGCAATAAGTGGCATCCAATTAATCAAGTAAAAGGGGATTTCCTGTTGCTGTGCTTCCATAAACACAGCCATCCCGCCAATGACAATATGTGTATAAAAAAATTTCACTAAACTTGGAAGATGGAGGGGTGAACGTATCTCAAAATAACCTCTAATAGTTGATCTTGAGTGTAAAGTTTCTTGACCATCTCTCTGATGGTCATCTCAAAAAGAAGATGGTAGTTACTTCAAAGAATATCTTGGTATTTATATCTAAAAAACATGCTCAGTTGGGCTTCATTTGCATTGCTGGCCTTAAGCTGGTAACTATAAGGTAATTATCGAGAAATTTTTGCAGCTGAGCAGGGAAGACATTGGACACCCATGCTTCAGCTTGAGATCAAAAGAACTGGAAGGGGAAAGCTCTAACTCAAAATTCTATCCACTCACTTTCAGAACTCCTTGTGGAAGAAATTTATATCATATCACCTTTGTCCATGGGCCCATAAAGATACTTGGAGCCAAGGCAAAGACTGAAGCAGTTTATCTTTTAGATTTATACTAGTGATTTGGTGCTTAGTTAACAAAGTAAAATCCTATAATAAGTAATACGACTTATAGATTATTTCAGAGCATTAGATTCTGGTGCACAGGTCACTACACTCAAAAATACAAGATACTCTAAATGGCAGTAACCTTTAAAAACTTGAAAAAACCTTTTTGGCGAGAGGGATTTTTATTAAACTAAGAATAGCACACTGTAGTATCTTCTAATGATAGTGGCTCTGTGGCTTGCTGAGTTGTTTCTATTTTGCTTAGGCTTTTCCAGTGATATAGGAAAAATTAGCCTTCAATTGGCACTCCCATCCTGATATTCTCCTTTACTCACTAGAATTCTTATTGGCGCAATTTAGGTTTAATAAGAAACACCTAGTAGTGAAAACTAGAGGAGTAATATTTAAATTAACCAATGGAGCTTATGCCTAGGGCTCTTGACATTTCTATAATAGTCTTGATCAACCAACGCAATTAAGAATATATCGTATGTCCATAATAGAATTTGAACACTAGGACCGTTTATTTTATGCTGGCATGAGGCATAATAGAATAGATTATAATAAATTTTAGTGGATATAATCCACAAAGCCATGAACTGAGGTGATCACTAAATTAAGGCAGCAGAATTTGCAATGACGGGGATCAAGGATTTAATCTACTAAGTAAATACTTATACCTAAAGGCGCTGAGGTGAATACCAAAAAGTAATTTTTACAAATCTGACACTTCCTTTAAAATTGGAGCCCACAAGGCAAGGTAAGTAATTTTACCAGCCAAACCATTATTTGGGTATTAGTAAAATGTTTTAATTATAATCTTTAAGGGAAGTGCAACCATAGGATGGACGCTTCCAATAAACATTATCAACAGAACACAAGTAACCATAAGGGAACCCCAGAGGAGCTGAAGCTACATCCTGTTGCCAGCAGGACCACCATTGGAAGGAAGAGGGGGAGCGTTGGAAGAGGCATAGGCCAAAACTGACACAAATGAAGAAAAGAGTCCAATGAGAGAAACCAGATAGGAACCAGGATGAAACCAACTGGTGTTAGCGGGATGGAAGGTGGCTAAACAACCAGGATTAGAAGTAATCTGTAAGGTGAGAGTGGAAGCAGATGAATAGCTTCTCAGAGGGTTGAAGTAGTGCCTGAAATAGCGTCAAGGATATTAGTGTGGATTCTCCATAATGTGATTGCTACTACTAAGGCGCGGAGAGAAGGGTGGATAGAGGAGTTCATGGAAAAGGCGAAGATGTTCTTTGACAGACTGAAAGTCTGTATTCGCTCCTGGCAAAAGAGGCGCATAACATCACGTCAGATCTCCTGTAATGGCAGGCAATCTTCCAAGCGATGGACTAATGATCCTATTGACCACACAATGCATGAAGACTGAGAGGCATTGGACCGCTCAGCAGTGTAGTAAACCTTCCTCAGGCATCTCCACACATGGGCGCTAATCTGGGGCTATAACAGAGGATAGTGTTCATACTGACAAATGTTCCTTTGGTCTCTAAAGAGTATGGGATGACCAGCTTTTCAAGGTGTCCACACGGACAATGATGGGGGCATCAGGGTACAAGATTGTTTAAAACAACTTGCCCACAGAATTCTTGCTTGAAGCGTAGAGTATGGTGACCCCTCTGAGTGGTGTGTCCACTGATGCTGATTCTCCACTCAGCGCTCCGCATAGAAAGAATAATTCATTTGAAGTGGGGTAGCATCCCATGAGGCCCACGGCAGAGGGATGAGAGGCCAGATAGTTAAATAGAGAATGGGGGTGGGTAGGATTGAAGAGGCAAAGGGCGCAGTCGAAATTGGAAAGGCCACGCGTGACCAGTGCTGGTCTGAGAGTGTGGGGCTGGTGACCATAGCGATCCAAGTGCCAATTATTCTGGTGGAATGGGCCTCGTAGTTGAGCAGGCCCATACCACCACTTTGGCAATGGCTAAACATGACATCCAGGCGCATAGGAGGAGAGCGGAATAACCAAAGCCACCTTTGTAGGAGGGCATATAAAGAAGAGAAGAAGGAGGGGAAAAGTGATGGTGCGGGCCACAAACTAGATTTTTGACAGGAGCATAGAGTTGGTAAGCACAACCTGGCCTGTGAGGGTAGTTTGGTGGGCTCTGATGGAGGCGATGCACTTCATGACATTGTCTAGGATGTGGTGTTCCATTACTGATGAGACGTACCCTCCTTCCTCCAGCCACACTCCCAGATAGCGCACCAGACCAGCAGTGGGCCTTGATACAAAAGAGATTACAAGAGGGGCGGAATGGGCTGGCTGGGGAAAGAAAACAAGAACACTAGCTGCAGGTTCAGTCTGATTAAGGGGCGCTGGTGACCAGCGGGCTTTGTATTGGCCAAGGAGAATGATTTTGGTTTTGAAGGCGTTAAGGGTGGCGTTACTGACCATGGAGTATCCCTGGATAGTTTCCTCCTGCGCATGTGCATCATAGTTGTTAGATAGCCCAATCACACAATTGTCAGCGAATGCAAACATCCTAACAGGTGCTTTGCCTTGAACATGGACACCAGTACGGCGCGCATTCACACTGCTTAGAAGTAGGTTGATGCTGAAGTTGTATAAAAGTGGATTTAAAGGGTCCCCTTGGAGGAGACCATTTTGAGGGCTAACCACATCAGTGAGGAAACCAATGCCACGTACCTCAATTGTGGCAGATTCAGTGAGCAACATCACCCAATTTATGAACTGGGGGAGGTGGAGTTTGTGAAGGCAGGCTTTGAGGTAATGCCAGTTGAACTATCATGAACGTTTTGTTGGTCTAAGAACACAAGCGCCCCAGTAGCTGAATATTTGCAGACATTGGCCACAGTGTGTATGTTGTCCCATATTGATCGTTTGGGGATGAAATTAAAATGCTCAGAGGAAATTAATTCAGAGGCAACTTTCCCTAGGCGGGTGGCCATTATTTTAGTAAATAACTTAGTATATGTATTAGTAAGTGAGATGAGAGCGCTATTTTGTAAAGTGCAGAATATCCCCCTTCTTATACAACGTTATCATATAGGCCTCCTGGCCCCCAGGAAGGAGGTGTGCTTCTAGGAGACATTTGTTCATTAAGACAAGCATTAGTAAAGAGAAACAACTAAAGTATTTTTGGTAAATATCATACAGAATTCCATCTGGACCTGGGCACTTCCTGTGCTTTTCATCACAAATGGCAGACCAGAGTTTGTCATGAGATATTAAGTTCATTAATTCCAGGTAGCAGGAAATGGTGCAGATATGTGCGCCATCAAGAAAATCATCAATTGCAGAAGATTTGATGGTCAGACTTATCCAACTTGGAGTAATAATTTCTGAACTTTGAACAACACTTTGGCTGAAGTGTTTTCAATGGATTTGTCTGACTGCCACAACTGTGTGCGGGCCAAGCTCTGTTTCAGGGCAGAGAATTTGTGGAAAATTAGGTAGAGCACGTTTCGCCTGCCATTATAATTTTTTTGCCTTATACTGAACACAAAAAATGATGTTTGTGCTGTTTTAACAGCACATTGAGAAGAGCAGACACTTCTGCCCAATTATGACTCCAAGCCAGGCTGTACCCTGCAGTGGGGTCATTAGTCTCCAGGGGCTCACTTCCGCTAGAGTGCATTTAATGACTGCTGAGGCAGCCTGAGAGTGTCGTGACAAGATGTGGTGTGCCTGAAAGAAGGTTTTCGCTTTAAAGGCTGGATAGGTTGAAAGTGAAACATCATAGAAATGGAGCGTCAAGCTCCAGTGCTAAAGTTTCAATGTCCACCCAGACTAAAAACATGTGTGACAATATTTCGGATGGGTAAAGTTTACACCATTCTGGTGTCTGTGCCACTGAAATTGACAAAGTAAAGGATAACAACACCATCCTTTGGCCAAAGAAATTAATTTTCATCATTGTGGAGTGTGCAATCTGGGGGCAAAAGTTCACAGGGAAAGAATGAAGGCAATGCGGGACATAGACCCCAGCTGACCATTGTGAACATGGGGATGGGACATGTTGGATAGCAACGGTGCATGCTTGGGGAGGGTATCAAAAATCCAAAGAGGCTTTCAGGACGTGGATTATGATGTGACCCTGTGGGTGGTAGGCGTTGAAGGCCAGCAGTAGGTGGCTGGGTTGGCCCAGCAGTTAAGGTCGCCCACCACAAAGGGATCTGGAAGAAGTGGAAGGAAAGCCACAGATGAGAGGAATTCCTGGTTAGCCTGTGCCCAGGTTGGTGCTTAAACATTAACTATAGCGTGCAATTCATTGTACCATGAAAAGGACACAACCAGCACACAACCATCGAGAAATATATGTTTAGATAAAAATTTGAAACTATGGGTCACTCATATAAGCACCCTAAAGTGCAGCAATCAAAAAGAAAAGGAGTGGAGGATCATGGTTGCTCATGTTTCCCTGGCACCGTGTGGACAGTGGGATTCCTGAATTTCTAGGATGTACACAGATAAATTGTTTTTAATAAACTCAGTCTTCTAGCTTAAGATGGCGAGGCCTTGAAACCAGCGATGTTTAACGTCCCTATTGTGAAGGAAACCCCAATTGCACCTTAGTTGCAATGGGAAGGGCCCCCTTGCCCTTCCTGAGCAGCTTTTTCATCACGCCCCTTGGTGGCAGCATGTGTTAACTGTGTCACCAAATAGGTGACCTTAAGGGCGGTTTCCTTTTCTTTTAGATGTTTATCAGATTTGGGTTTTGACTTTGAACGAATTTTCTACATTGAAGTGCTCCTGCGGCGCACCATTTGAGGTTGACAAAATTTGGTGGAGGTTGTGTTGGGAGAGTCATTTTTGATTGGTGTGCAGTAAATTTGCGCAGGTGAAACCAACTCAAACATCTGGTCCACAGGTTGGTCCAATTTGATTGGTGAATGAAATCATGAGCCAATTCAGATGAGAATGACTCAATGTCAGCCTTGGTCTGGGCAGGCGGGATCATGGACATTGCCAAAGACGCTGCCTTGATCGCTGCCTTACAGGCCTGTTAGGCCTTCTTGCGCTCCTGTGGGGTACAGATTTAGCATAAATAACACCCCTGCACACCCCATGTAAAGGCGGAATTGGTGTCAACGTTGGGCTATAATGGGAGTTGGCGCTTCCCATTGCATCTGGGAGAATTTAATGTTGAGTGGTGCCCTCTCTGAAAGGGCAGGTTTGTTCTCTGTGGCCAAAAGCATGACAATGGGTGCAGATAGGGGTGCACTATCCATCGTAACATGGAATGGGTGGGAGTCCTGCTCACCAATATTAATAACAGTGGTGTGTGGAATCTGAGTTAAATCTTCTGCAATGACCACAGTTGGGTTGATCACTTCAATTGCTTTTTCCATGCTAAGCTCTGGAACAAGTGTGAAGCGCTGCATTTTAAAAGAGTGTAGTGCCCATAATTTTTAACCCCATCTGAGAGATGGCTCTCTAGGACTTCACGTTTCACCAGCGTGGGGAAAAAGTCAAAAGTGGCTAGTCTGGTTAGATTTTTTCCAATGCATGTGCTTTGTTTTTACCACCCAATGACCATCTGGGAGATTGACGCCATGTGCACCTGTGCAGCGGCATCCGCTGCTTGCATGGTTTCAAACCCTAGTTCTAACCAACCCCAGTTAATTAAATGTGGTTTGACGTACATGATGGCTGAGAAATGTTTGTGCACATCACCACAAAACTTCTCCAAAAGTGCCGTTAAATTTATATTCAAATAAACTCAAATCCCATGCTCAACTGATGACAGGGGCTGAGAGTGCTGAGTTTTAATGTACTGGTTGCACTTCACTTGCCATATTAAAATTTCTGTTGAGATACTCACCAGTGTGTTTTTTATTTTTATCTTAGCTACCAGTGTCGCTGGGGCGTTTTCCAACTTTGGATGGCGCAAAAACTGACCCTGTGCCTCTCACCACGTTCGCCCAACCCTTACCAGGCGTTTGGTTCACACTCATCACTGTGTATGGATTATCAAACTTTTCAGTCTTAGTCAAATCGGTTGCAATTAGTGATTGCAATAGGAAAGAAAAGTTTATAATATTAGTAAAATATAAGATAAATAAGATTATATAAACAATTACTTGTCCGAACTAATTGCAGAAGCTCATAAGTATAAATTCGTGGAAAATTCAAGGCAATACCAAGTTTATACTACCCAGTGATTTTAGAAGTAGGTTGGTGGTGCTGTCAGTCAGTAAGTATTAACATAAAGCGAAATCTATTATTCTTTATCTCTCTAATTCTCAATTGGATAAACTTGCCCTCCTCCCATATTGGCAACAGTAATGATGTGGTAGCAACGGTAAAATACACTTATACTGATATTGTGCTGGAGTTACCTAGTTGTCTCTTATTTTTGCATCCTTCATTTCAGTTTTTGATGTGGAAGGTATTTATCAGCTGCAAGTCACTAAGAATTTGATTTGAAAAAAATCAGCTGATAGTTAGCCTCGTCAAAATTAACTGCCATCTATATTTCTGTACAGTGGAGGAAGGCTGGGCATTGAAAACCTAGATTGAAGACATGGTAATAAAGGGGTTGATAGTCAAGAAACCCTATCCTGTGTCCTTTTCAGTTTTTTTGCATATTAGCCTGATGGCAATCTAAGACCATGTATATATTACTGGCACCTGGGTATCATCACTGTCCCAGATTCATATTCCCTTCCTTTGGAGGCCTCCACAGCACAAGCCTTTTTCAAGTATAAGTTCTTCTCTAAACATGGCCTGGTTAACACATTACACCAATTGTGAATCAAGACAGGCTAAGAATGGATGACATCAATCTGCACCCAGTATAGGATATACCAGTTCAAAATTATGCCTTCTGGTATGAAAAACTTGCCAGCTCTTTAAACGTCAATTTGATGCCCTGAGTGATCTCACGTTTTCCTATAAAATAGCTTATGTAGAGGTCATCTTAATACTTTCACCCAACGCTAAACAACATGGTAAGGTTTCAGTAGCAGTAATGACCGCGCTCCAAGTAGTCAGGCTTGTTGCTAAACCATCCAAGTGCTAGTTCCTTAGAGATTAAGTGCAATTACTGGTAACTTAATACTAAACTATGGTCATGCCATCACGCCTTCCAAGTTAGCCGCATCATGTTAAGGCCCACTCCAATGGCTCAGAAGCAACAGCGTAACTTTTTTAGGTCATTCACTTTATTAAGAAGTCTTTACCAGCCTCAGAGTCTACCTCATCTTTACCCTCTCATTTGTAAAAAACCCCTTTTATATGTACTCCTGATTTCAGCAATCATTTGAAGCAGTTAGGAAACTTTTAACCAACACCCCTGTTTTAAGTCATGATGATGAAGATAAGCCCTTTATTGGGACCATCTAGTACTAAAAAAAGATAAGCCCTTTATTGTGGCTTGCAACGCCTATGGTATCTCAGTTTGGGCCATCTTATTGTAAGAATACTATAGTAGGGAACATCTGGTGGTTTACTTTTCTAAGAATGTTAGCATTAAAGAGCATGCATGGGGCATCTATAATAAGGAGTAAAAAGCCGTTTTTTACTCATTGATGCATTGTCACTATTTTACAGTGCGCCAAGCATACTGTGGTTGTTTTCACTGATTGCAAATCCTTTAATTATTATTAATAACCCCAAAAGTTGGAGCACAAGCAGAAAAGGACTCACTGCAATCTTCTAAGCTTTAACTTCAAATGTGAGCTTATTAAAGGACACTTATAATTTTCAAATATTATAAGTCATCAACCCCTGATGAGACCCTTGTTGAATATAGGCTTTAAATTAATCAAAAATAATTTCTTAAACATAACATGTCCCCCTCTCTTTTAAAAATTGCCACGGTTAATTCCACCACATAAAAACCTAAATCCAAGTCCCATGCCCTAAAGCCCCATTATCTCATCGCCTTTTCTGAGCCAGCAAGTGAAGCTAATCCCTTAAATCAATCCATAAATTCTCTGTAGAAGAAGTTTCACTACTTGATGCTGTTTTGAAATCCCAGTTTTCAGACTCTGAGGATTGCAAACTCTTGACAAAGATTGATGCTGGAAAATCTCATTCTGGATGATATACCCAAAAAGGATAGGGTATATACTTTTGTGATAAGGTATAGTTTCCTATGATCCACATTCTCACATCATAAGGGGAACATCATGATCTTCCTACCATGGATCACAGTGGCTTAAAAGTGAAATAACTTAATAAGTGTGGTGGTATTTTTGGAACGGACCTACAAAAGATGTCCGCATCTGAATTGAGTATTTTTTATTTTGTGCCAATAATGAATCAAATATGACTGATCAGAAAGGATTTCTTCCAGCCTTTTCAACAACAGAGGGACCATGGACTTCGCTTTCAGTGGATCTTATTGCAGGGTTGCCAACTTCTTTTAAAATGCCGTGATTATGATAGGTGTAGATCACTTCAAAGAATGGCACCTTCATCCCTTGTCTGACAGCAGCTACAACCGAAGATATGGCACAGTTGTTTTTGACCCATAACTTTGCTTTTTTGGTGTGCCTCAAGAAATAATCATCAATAGAGGGCCTTAGTTTACCTCATGATTCTTGGAGGCAGTATGTGATATGTTAAAATAATAAGCCTTGAAGATCTTCAGCCTAACACCCCCATTATTATGGACAAACAAAATGTAAAAATTAATCCTTGGAGCAGTATCTTCAATACTATTCTATTTCATCTCATGACACATGGGCAGATGACTTTATTCTGTCCCAGTCTCAAACAATAATTCCTTTTATTTATCAAGAAGACATCACCAATGTATGCTAATTAAGGGACAATCCTGATTTTAATATTGGTCATAGTCATGTAGCAACATTCCATCAGCGTATGACTTTGTCGCACATAAAATAAGTTTCATCAACAAATCCAAACTAGTTGACTAACCTATTAATAATGCCAAGCGTTTTTGGACAAAAATACATTGAGTCTCCTAATTACCAGGGGTGTGATTTGGTAATGGTAGACACCAAGTACTTGTACCTCAAAGTGCTATGCTGTAAATTTGTTTATAATTAATCTAACCCATTAGCTGTAAGCCAGGTTTTAAGTAATAGATAATTATAAGTAAATATCACAACACATGGAAGAATTTATAACTACTTTCACGCCTTCTTATACCCTTTAAGGGACAGAATCCTGCTGAGTTAGAGCCCATCATGTTAAAGGAGCACCTGGACTTAAAGAAAGAAGGGCTTAAAAACACGCAGAGTCAAGCGTAGTTTGCAGATTTAATATTATGGAAAGGATACCTATCTTATGTAGACAGTTGATTTACTCCAAAGAATGGTATAAAATGTAAGAGTTGATTGTGGAGCTTCACAAAATCAACTCAAAGGCACCATCAATCATCCAACCCAAGACAAAAAACCCTTGAAGCAATTAAGTTTCCAACTCCCTATAAAAACTGTGCTCTGATTAGCCTCAAAAGGGGTAGACCTATTCTTTTAGGGATGGGTAATAGAAGGCTTGTGGCTTCTGCTGTTGGATTGATGGTCAAGCACCATTTTAGGACTAAAAAGGGCTCTAAACCTAGGCCTTCCTATTACCCAGATTGCTGACCTAAGGCATACCCTAGCCGTGAGATGGGTAGCTGCTGCTCCTCCTTGCTTCTCATGTTTATTCCTCATCATCCCAAGTCCAACCCTCCTGTAACTTCAGAATCTGCAGAGTATTACATGGAGAAAATAAGAACTATGTGCATATATAGAATTTAATAAAAACAAATTACCTATAATTATCTCCCATCCTTCAAAAGGTGGCTCAATCAGGGGCTACCACATTTGGAAAAAATGAGACTTGGGTCAATTATAAGTGAAATTTAATTTTACTAATAAGTCAAAATTAGGAAAATAGTCAAAAGAATAAGGTTGGAAGTGGGGATCATATCTGACATTAAATTTTAATTTCCTAAACAAATTGGACTAATAGAACTTACCAAATTAGCCTAAAAATAGCATGGGGATTCTCAGGGCTCGTGAAAATGGTCAACCAACTTAGCTTTATATCTCTTAAGGCAAAGGGAAAATAGTCAAATAGCTGAAGAATAGAAAAAAGGTGGCTCAAAGTTGTAATTCCTGGAGTAGGGTATTCTTTAATTAGTGTTGTTGAGAAATCACTTAACAAAGGTAAAATAAAAGATCACAAGACAATACAAGTGATGTTTATTTTAATTAAAACTTTGTATATTTATAGGAATGTGGGATTGTCTTTAATGAGGTAGACTTCCAAACTCTCTTTTTACAAGACCTTCCATCAACCGTTATCATGATGCTAATCAAGAGGATCCCCTAAAGGCGATTGGAAATGGTCCTTTTTCATCTGAGCTGTCATTTCAGGGGTATCTGAATATATCAACAATTGAGGATCAGGTGTAGAAATGACTCCTTCATCAATTGATTAATCACTGAGGGTATCGTCTCAGGGAGTAGAGTCAGATTCATTTCCAGTTATCCTGTTGTCCAACAATACCCTCAAAATTCTGGTGGAGAGGATATAGGGCCTAAGAATTTGAGCATGAACTCTATTGACTACAGATCCGTGGGCCAAATTAACAATGGAGTATTCAGAGTTGACTTTTTGAGTAATTTGATATGGGCCAGACCATGTGATGTCAAGCTTATTGAATTGACCTCCTGGTCAATGATGGTAAAACATAAAAGATCTCCTAAGTGAAATACTGGTAATGCAGGTCATCTGGAATTTGGTTGTTTGGTTTCTCAAGAGGTCATTGATATTTGGGACCATCTAGTACTAAAAAAATAAAAAAGAGGTCATTGATATTATTCCTTCCATAGCAATAGCCTGTAACTGAATTATCTCATCTGCTAGGGCCCTCATGGTTAAGTCAGTGGTATCTGGCACAGAGTTGACAATCAACAGTTTTACACTACTTGGAAATCTAGGCTTTTTGCCATATAAAGCCTGAAAGGGGTCAACTAATAAATTTGGTGATAACTTATCTGTAAGCCATTAGTGTGGCAAGAAGGTAATGATTCCAATGATGAGAATAAAAGGTTGCTGTCTTTCCAGGAAAGAAAACAAAATCCCATTAGCACGCTCAACTGCTATTTTAGATGAATGATTATAAGGAGCAACAAAATTATGACTACCCCCTTAAGACTTAGCGCTCCACCTCGCATGCACACACCCTTCTCGCCCCCATCCTCTCGCCCTCCCTCATTCCAATAATTGATTTTGCTTATGATTTGACTACGGGAGTTCATTCCCATATGTTAACAAAGCAATAACTAAGCTTGCCACCGCTGCATTTGTGCTGGCTGGCTTATTTATTTCCACCTAATTAAGGGCTATTTTGACATAGGCTTCCAGAAGGAGGAGGATGCTGCTGCAGCAGCTTCAACTTCCCTTATTTACAAAACCACTTCCTTTCCAACTACTTGTACTCGTCTCACCTATGACAACACACTGGTGGTGTCATTTGCGTCCCTCCCCTCACACCTTCCACCCCAAATTTTGTATGAACAACTGATGACGGGGCTTTTAGCATATGGCACTCAGCCCAACATCATCTTCAATGTTCCCTCTGGTTTAGAGCGCCTTTCTGCCCCTTGCGTCATTGCCACCATAATCCCACACCACCCTGTCATAGCCCAAAAAATCCTCCCATGCTTGTATTGCAGCGGCGCCGGAGCATTTCTTTTGGGCTCATGTTGATAATGATCACCAAATTTGTCCCCTCTGTCTTGAGTTTGACCATTAAAAAATCCTGCACCAAGCCACTTTCTCTGATGTGGCTTCTGAGCCCTTTTCAGCGGAATCTGAATGGGGCGTTTTGTTGCCCCTCCACACAACATCATAGTTCAATGGGACAGAGTGGGAAATCGGCCCCCACCAAAATCATTGGCCAAAAACACCCATTTAATCTAAATCCAGTCAATCGGAGTCAGGCTTGGACTACCATTTGTACCCAAGCATCCAACCAATCACCATTACCACCCTCCCAAATTCTGCCTACACTAGTCTCATGAACCAAAAGTATTTGGGACCTATTGGCCAAGGTTGATGAATCAGGTAAAGTTATCACTAATAAGTTATCTGGTGAACCTCTCAGCCCAGTTGGTTACAAATGGGTAAATTTTACAATTCTGGTTTTGACAAAACCCTCTCACCCAAACGATTTGCTCCTAAACCCAATGCCATCCCCTACCAAAGTGACCACCATCTCGCTATAGCATTAGAGGCCTCACCCCAGAGCCCAAACCTCCGCAAAGCAGTGGCCCAATTAATGGCTCAATTCCACAAAGGTCTGACCACAATTATCTTCCCCACTGATTACCCCAAGGCAGCACAGGACAAAGTTTAAAAATTGTAAGATAATGCCCTAGACGCTGTCAAGTATGTTGCAAAACTAACAGAATTCAACCCATTTTCTAAATACACCTGACTAAATATAACCGATTTGGCCCAACTCCCAGATGCCTTCCATCAAGCTGAACACTATCTTGTGAATTTAGTTAAGTCCGTTTTCCAAGCTGATCTTGAAAAAAGACCTAATTTTCGCCCAAATCCACCTCCAACACTCTGATACCCTAACTCCCTGGCTCTCCGCTTTTGTCCACTACTTCAACCTTTGTGATTTTGTCATGAGCAACAAGCCTTTAGCAGAGCTGCTCAACTCCCCAGCACCCTTTGCCATGGTGGGTTAGCGGTATTCCACTCCCCACCTGGTTGAAGTTTTTACTTTGTTTTTTTGTTGTTCCGTTCATTTAGTTTTTTGTTCAATGAAATTTGGCAATGTCCGTCCCCTGGTGTAAAAATTTACTCCGTTGGGTTGATTATCAGAGGTCAACCCTAGTAATCTTTCTACTGCACAGGTTTGATTTCCTCATGTACCTCGCGTTGTAAGAATATATAATCTGATAATAGTATGATGACTATTATCATAGTTGAGTTAGAATTATTTTCAGGCCCAACGCTTTGACCAGTATTTCCAGTTAATACTTGATATTGTACTTGTAGGGATTCGTTCCCTGTAATCCTGTCCACTCGATCTTCATTAAGATCCTCTTATGGCAGTCTCCTTCATCCTGACACACAGTCAGCAGCAATCCCTTAGCTGTGGTTCCCTTCATCTCTAGATCCCCGCTCAGATCTCTACTCTTCTCTGAGAGTCTACCAATTATTGCCTTCTGCAATAATATCCTTGAGATGGAATCTTCACGCTAGATGCTGATAGTCTAACTATTACTGAATCTACAATAAAACTAATAATGTTCTAAAGTAGTAATGTATAAGTGTATATATGTTTTTAACTATGTTTTTTTATCTCTCCCCCCCTTTTATTAGAGTGAATCCTAGGGAATTTATAGGGGATTCTGCCATCTAACCCTCGGTTAAAAACTCTTCAATGAAACAGAAGCCATTGCCATTGAATCAACCATCATCATCTCGGCAGCAATGGTCTTCCCCATCCTGGCTAGGATTTTGACGTTGGACATTCTCGAGACCTCAAACAGAAAGAGTCAGAAACGTGTCCCTAACGTTTTCCTCTTGATCCAAGTGAATCAACCATAATTGGCTAGCGACCTGCTTAGGTAATGGGACTTTTTACCCATTATGGCAGGTCAATTCACTAACCAATCAATTCGCTAATTGCAGGTGACATCACTCACCTTGCAACTCATTAAACATTCCCAATCAGTCAGTGATGAAACCTGACCGATCCCAATCAGTACACCTGATAGTTAATCATAATCAGATGCCCCTAAATTGTTAGCCGCTCCACCCAATGAGATATTAGGTATTCATCCGGATTGATCCCCAATGGATATGACCAGACAAATATCTTAAAATCCCCCAAACATAGTTCCTCCAAGATTTGGGTCAACCGATTTCCAATTCACTTCGCTTTAGGGAATTTTTCCCCTAGCGATACTAGGTAATCTAGCAGGCTGGGAATATGGGAAAAAATCCCAACACCTGGTCAGCATACCTCTAATAAATTTGAAAACAAAGTGATGACTAGGATTAAATATTGAAGTCAGCTTTTGGGAATTATTGATGTGAAATTGAACCTATTATCTAAAGATAAAACTTGAAGGCACCCATGCTAAGTGAAAACTTGTTGGAAAACGAACATTGCTGTGCCTAAGGTAGTAGCAGCTGGCACCAGAATGGCTTCCACAACTAGTTAAATGGTCTATGGACAACAGTATGTACTGATGGCCATGAAGCCCTGTTGGAAAAGGCCCCACTACCTTGGTACTAACCATGTGAAAATTTTCAGAAGGGTCCATAATTTGATATTCATATCGCAATCCAGGCTGATCCTGGTTTTGGCTTTTAAATCCACGCCTTGAGGTCTTCATGGATGATTTCTAACATTCTATCCCAATAATATCAATAATTTGGCCATTAATAAGTTTTATTAATGGCACCATGGCCAATTGCATTATTACCTTTCACAATTACTTCCATTTGAGAAGAGGGTTGGATATAAGGGATCCATTTACCATTGATAAGTTTATATACTAATCCTTCTCAAATCTGAGTGTTATCAATCTTCTTACATAATTTGTCCAGTATTCCTTTTGTATCGAAAGCTCATCTTTCCTTTCTGACAATATGATCATAAATTCTATCAGCTTCAGGAGTAAGCACAGCCAACACAGGCATCCTGGATAGACCATCTGCGTTTTGATGGATAGTTCCAGCACAGTGTCTAATATATAAATCTAAATCTGTAAAAAAGCTTTTCTTTCTCGTAACAATCACTTTAGTTACTATGATTTGATTCAAACAGCAAATTTGGTTAATCATACACAGGAAAGATGGGCGACTCTAATAACAAAAATAATACAACATGGGCGAGCGTCGCGGCAAGTGGTGCACTTAACGGTGCAACTAAGGGCAAGAAACGCCCTGGAGGGGGACCAGGAACCCAATCTGCAAAGAAATTGCAAACTTAGACACCATCTGGGTTTATGGTACTTACTGTAAAGCACGCGCAATACATGTAAATCAATTCAACCAACCTTTGTCAAAGGTGGAACACGGGATCAGACTCTTCCTTGGGGATGAGTCACCAACCCTGTGGGAGAAAACATGTGAGGCACAGCCCTCACTTTTCCCTCACACAGTGTACGTAGCCACCAACAACATGGGCTGCAGCTGGATCAATATTGGTTTCAAAACAGCCGATGAAGCTGATGCTGCAGCAAAAATCTGCGTGGAAATTGCCCTCCCTGAGGGCAAAAAATTGTGCGCACCGCGCGCACCATATGGAACAAAACAAAAACTTTATTCATTTCCTTTGACTCGCTCCCCACCAACCTTCCTCATAAGGTAATTGAGAATCTCCGCAAAGGACTTGTGGCCTACGGAGAAATTCAGCAACTTGAATTACAGCGATTTTGCTTAATGCCTGACCTGTGCATGGGTAAAGCTATTGCTGTAATCAACCCCTTCCCAGAAGTGGAAGAGGATTTATCCAGAATTCCCCGTGAAGCAGAATTTCACTTCACAGATGGGGGCCAGTCAGCTGCATTTCCGAGTTACACTGGAATGCACACCACCCATTTGCAACCACTGTGGCTCACTGGGCCACAAGGAACATGCATGCCCTGTAAAAGAGGGCTTAATGGAAAATGACTTTTGTGAAGAAGCTATGGACGAAGATAATGAAAACTTCGCCAAAATGACTGATGGCCACCACCCATTCTGCTGGGGTGAAAGATGGACTATACTCCATCGTGGACCCAGTTACACGCAAACAATGTAAAGAGGCACAAAAAGCCCACAAGTGAGCAGCAGCCAAAGCAGCGGCACACGCGGAATCCGCCATTAACCACGAACAAATTCAAGAGGATATTTTAGATATTCACTGAACCACCCAATCAGAACAATATACCAGGTCGAAAATTTTCACAGTAACCAGACTGAGCCACAAAGCGTCATCAGTTATGCACATATTGAGGAACAATGCAACCGCAATTTGGGCAAAAATGTGGTGCACAAATCACCAAAGTCAAAACTCAAAAATATAAAATCCAATCAACAATCCGCATCAAATCAACATGAGACCTGTGCGGGAAAAGTTGACACAAATGCAAAAAACTGCAATTCCCTTGAATAATTTAGGTCAGATCAAGGGAACCAACAATGGCAGTGAAAGAGTTGGAGTAAGGACGCGGAGCATGGCCAAAATGAGCCGCGGTGGGATAGGACCAGAGGGTCCTCCCAACCGCTCCTGAGGCGCCATGGGCACCTCAGTGTCAATAGGGACGTTAAATATCACGGAAGCCAGGGCTCATACTTCCCAAGCCAAAAAGCTGGCATTCCTGCAAAAACCTCTTGTAGACATCTTGGCCATCCAAGAAACCCACTGCCTACAAGGGGAAGAAGAATCCTGGTCAACCAGGGTTGCACCATCACAATCAGTATGGACGTCTCACTGTGGGGTGATAATCCAAAACAACAAAAAATTTAAAATTACAAATTCATTATCACACTTGCACAGTCGAGTCCTGGTAGCAACAATCACATGCCAAGATGAAATAATTTCGTTAGCATGTATCTATGCACCGTGCACTGCAACTGAGAGAAAAGAAAATTTTGAAAAAATTTCTACCCTCACCCTCACACCAGATATCATCATGTTAGGCAATTTCAACTGCTGGGATAACCCCAATACAGATTGATGTTCTAATCCCAGGGGATACCCACCTGGACACATTGAATATCGCACAATGAAGGCATCTCTTGGCTTACAGGATGCTCTTCCCCCCAATTCACCAATCCTTCCCCACATGACAAGACCCAACATATGTGAGGGACTGCTCATATCAATGAGTCGTATTGACCACATCCTCATCCCACAATCCCACCACTCAAGAACCTCTAAATTTACAACAAAAAAAGATCATTTTTTCTGATCACCAATTAGTTATGGTGCAGTTAGCGCCAACCCAATCCCACACACAAGTGTCGCCTTGGAGAAAGCTTCACCCAGAAAATATAAGATTGCCTGAGATATCTGACTGGGTTGAAAACAAGGCTACAAACCCAAAATTCACAACCCCATTCACTTTGGATCCCATTGGAACATGGGAAAATTTTAAAAAAGATTTAATAAACCTGACATATTGCATCATGCAAGTACACCGCGGACACAGCCACAATCAAGCGTACCTTGGCAGAACTAGACCACCTGGAAATAAATACTCTGAGATATGGCTATAGCCCTAATTGGGGATGCAGATGGGCAGAAATTTCAGCCCGACTTAACAATCTCATCTTTGAACACCAACATAGAATCAAAGTATTGAACAAAGGTAAGTTCATAAAGGAAGGCGATACCTGTTTGACATTCTTTTTCTGCCAATTCCACTCCTACGGAAACCAGCCCATATGCACACAGGTCCGCAAGACCAACGGCACTGTGGCAACTGACCCTGAGGAGGTCAAGGCAGAAGTACACCGCTATTACACCGAATTATATTGCGAGATGCCAACAGATCCACAAAAAATTAAAGAATTTATTCAAACTGCCAAGATACAAAGTACACCACCAAATTACAATATACTATCCCTTATTACACGGGAGGAGCTTTGGGAGACAATTCGCGGTGCACCACGTAGGAAATGCCCAGGGCCTGATGGGATACTCTACGAATTCTACTAAAAATATCTTCAAAAATTTCCCCCCCTATTGGCGTCTATGAACCAGAGTTTGTTGGAAACACGCCTATTACCAGGAGGCCATGAATCCTACGTTATAACCTTGTATAAAAAGGGTGACAAGTTGGACCTGGCCAACTTTCGCCCAATTGCACTCTCCAACACTGACAAAAAATTCTAACAAAAATTCTAGCAGCTAGATTAGGCTCAATTGCATATGACGTCCTATCACCCAACCAGTTTGGGTTTTTACCAGGGCGTTCAATATGGAACAACATTCACCCTGTTGCAAATATTTGCCAATCCAAAGCAACTGGTACCCTGGTCTTCTTGGATCAGGAAAAGGCGTATGACCGTGTTAGCTGGCCATACCTAAAATAATGTCTACATGCCTTCAAACTCCCACCAAGATTCATAAAATGGGCGATGCTCCTAACAGAATCTGCAACCATGGCTGTATGCGGCCCTGGATTCCTAACAAACAAGATTAAACCACACAGAGGGCTCAAACAAGGGGTTCCCCTCAGCCCACTGCTATACAATTTCAGCTTTGACCCGCTCCTCCGAGTAACTGACTCACGTCTCATGGGGATAACCACACAAGGACAACCAACAGTCAAGATACTGGCCTTTGCAGATGACTGCGTAGCAAATATAGCAAATAATGAAGATGCCCGACAGCTGGAACACACTATAGAGGAATACTCCAAGTGAGCAATGCATTGCTCAACAAAATAAAGACAGAAATCATTCTAATAGGCAAATACACAAACAATTGGGCCACAACATCAGAACCTCATATTAACACACGAAGAAAAAACCCAATCATTTTACCCTTTGCAACACCTCCCACCACCACTCCTGTCCAACACCTTGGAATCTGGCTAGAATCAGGGGGATATGCTAATGAGACAATGTAAAGTAACCTGTTACAATGGGTATCCAAACGCTTAGCCTCCCTCAAGGGGAGAACCCCAGGACTAACAGGACGAGTTAGAGTTGCTAACTCGCTCATCCTCCCAATACTGTGGTACCAGGCCCATGCGATAGCCTTCTCACCTACCTTTATAACCTCAATCTGCACGCTTATCCAGGGCTGGCTGTGGCCTGGCTCTCACCCTCCTATACGGATGGAAACCCTATTTGGCCCACTCTCAAGCGGAGGCATAGCTAATAGATTTTGAGAGCCACGACAATCACATCCTAGGTACCTGGATAAAGGAAGTCCTTGCTCCAGACCTCCCGCAACAACATTGGTCCAGAGCAGCAAGTCTAGCTTTGCACAGGCGCTCAAATTAACCAACCCACATAGTCCACCCAGACTACTTGCATACCTTGCCAAGCACCTACTTCAACAGGTCCACATGGAACCTCCCCTCATTTCAAACATATCCTCAGAACTATCCGCCGTATGGGATGGACCATAGAGAACATGGGTACTATACAGGGAAGGGGATGACTCAGCCCCCAATTCAAATTAAAAAACCCAGAAAACCACCCCCAGAGAGATATGCTCGCAACAACCCCAAGAATAGCTAGGATACTACACCTAGATATGTTGGACATTCCCTATGATTTTATCCACACAGAAGGCAATGTGGAAAATAACTCACCACCCACTCCTACAGCTGAGGATAAGAGCAAACGCCTGGCGCTGTCTGAGAAGGACCTATAGGATGGCGGACCATTCCAACTCCCTCCACAAAACATGTGCAGTATGTGGAGGGGAGGGATCCCTACATCACCGCCTAGAAACATGCCCCCCAACCAAAGCTATATGGCAGGAAGTCGCGCGCCTGATTAAGATCCAAGACGACCAGGAATTCTCTATCTCAAAGAGCCTCCTTTCGCTACAGCTTGAGTCACCAATCCCATCTACCCTCCGTTCCCTAATAATACCCAATTTAATGTGGACAATTCACACAATTGCATTAGATGCGTTCAATGGCATGTTCCCAACCATTCATGGGATTATTAACAGATTCCATGTCCACTTACTGGAGCACTTCCAAGCCTGGCTCTATGGATATATGAGACCAAAGCAAAAAGCTCTCATAGAATCATGGTTCCCACTCTGGTTCCTCCACACAGACCCCTTCCTTCACTTGCTTCATAGCAGGGGAAACCCCCTCGGAGTAGTGCACCAACCCTCCATACCTGGCAGTCCCGCTGGCAACAGGGGTAACTTGAGTACCCTTGGGAGCCCAATTTTATATTTGTCAGTTATTTCCTTAGTTTTACGTATATTTGTTAATGTCCATCCCCTGGTCAGCTTACCTTAGTTAAAAAATAAATTCTGTAAGCAAAGTGACCAGTGTTCTAAATGCACTTTGGGTTCCTTCATTTATTGTAGCCACTATAATGAGGCATTATCAGTGACCTCTTTGCAATGAGTCTTATACAGGTAGGGATGTAACTGTTTGATAGCTAACAGGACAGCCAGGCTTTGCTCAGTTACACTATAATTTCTCTCCGCCTTACTTAAAGATTTACAGTAGTAGGCAACTGGATGCTCTACCTTATTATCATCATGTTGTGCGAGGATTGCTCCAACCATGACATCACTGGCATTAGTAAAAAAACAAAAGGCTTATCAAACTGAAAATGTATTATAATTGGCTGAGTAAACAAAGCATTCCTAAGCGTATTATTGGCTTATTCTTGTTTGGGTTTCCACTAAAACGGTACTCCTTATTGTAATAGGTAAGTTATGGGTTCTTTTTTATTTAAACGAGGTAAGCCGACCAAGGGACAGACATTACCAAATATATGTGAAACTAAGAAAATAACTAACAAATATAAAATTAGGCACCCCAGGGTACTCAAGTTACCCCTGTTGCCAGCGGGACTGCTAGATATGGGGGGTTGGTGCATTACTCCGAGGGGGTTTCCCTGCTATGGAGCAGGTGTGAAGGAAAGGGTCTGTGTGGAGGAACCATAGTGGGAACCATGATTCTATGAGCGCTTTTTGTCTTGGTCTCATATATCCATTGAGCCATGCTTGGAAGTGCTCTAGTAAGTGGACATGGAATCTGTTAATAATCCTATGAATGGTTGGGACCAGGCCTTGAACGCATCTAATGCAATTGTGTGTATTGTCCACATTGCAATGGGTATTATTAGGGAGCGGAGGGTAGATGGGATTGGTGACTCGATCTGGAGCGCGAAGATACTCTTTGATATCGAGAATTCCTGTTCGTTTTGAGTCTTGAGCAGGCGTGCGACTTCCTGCCATATAGCTTTGGTTGGGGGGCATGTTTCTAGGCGGTGATGTAGGGATCCCTCCCTCCACATACTGCACATGTTTTGTGGAAGGAGTTGGAATGGTCCGCCATCCTATAGGTCCTTCTCAGACAGCGCCAGGCGTTTGCTCTTATCCTCAGCTGTAGGAGTGGGTGGTGAGTTATTTTCCACATTGCCTTCTGTGTGGATAAAATCATAGGGAATGTCCAACATATCTAGGTGTAGTATCCTAGCTATTCTTGGGGTTGTTGCGAGCATATCTCTCTGGGGGTGGTTTTCTGGGTTTTTAATTTGAATTGGGGGCTGAGTCATCCCTTCCCTGTATAGTACCCATGTTCTCTATGGTCCATCCCATACGGCGGATAGTTCTGAGGATATGTTTGAAATGAGGGGAGGTTCCATGTGGACCTGTTGAAGTAGGTGCTTGGCAAGGTATGAAAGTAGTCTGGGTGGACTATGTGGGTTGGTTAATTTGAGCGCCTGTGCAAAGCTAGACTTGCTGCTCTGGACCAATGTTGTTGCGGGAGGTCTGGAGCAAGGACTTCCTTTATCCAGGTACCTAGGATGTGATTGTCGTGGCTCTCAAAATCTATTAGCTATGCCTCCGCTTGAGAGTGGGCCAAATAGGGTTTCCATCCGTATAGGAGGGTGAGAGTCAGGCCACAGCCAGCCCTGGATAAGCGCGCGAATTGAGGTTATAAAGGTAGGTGAGAAGGCTATCGCACGGGCCTGGTACCACATTATTGGTAGGATGAGCGAGTTAGCAACTGTAACTCGTCCTGTTAGTCCTGGGGTTCTCCCCTTGAGGGAGGCTACGCGTTTGGATACCCATTGTAACAGGTTACTTTCCATTGTCTCATTAGCATATCCCCCTGATTCTAGCCAGATTCCAAGGTGTTGGACAGGAGTGGTGGTGGGAGGTGTTGCAAAGGGTAAAATGATTGGGTTTTTTCTTCGTGTGTTAATATGAGGTTCTGATGTTGTGGCCCAATTGTTTGTGTATTTGCCTATTAGAATGATTTCTGTCTTTCTTTTGTTAAGCAATGCATTGCTCACCTTGGAGTATTCCTCTAGAGTGTGTTCCAGCTGTCGGGCATCTTCATTATTTGCTATATTTGCTACGCAGTCATTTGCAAAGGCCAGTATCTTGACTGTTGGTTGTCCTTGTGTGGTTATCCCCATGAGACGTGAGTCAGTTACTCGGAGGAGCGGGTCAAAGCTGAAATTGTATAGCAGTGGGCTGAGTGGAATCCCTTGTTTGAGCCCTCTGTGTGGTTTAATCTTGTTTGTTAGGAATCCAGGGCCGCATACAGCCATGGTTGCAGATTCTGTTAGGAGCATCGCCCATTTTATGATCTCT